>CAJNDV010001615.1:132-11001 GCA_905221635.1 Symbiodinium sp. CCMP2456
ATATATATAGATCTATATATATATATATAGATATACATATATATATATAAGCGGTGTTCGTGGATTGCTCTGAGGCTGACTGAGGCATGGGCCGAAGACAGGAGCAGACTCACGGCACACGCCTGGTGGAGCTCGCTAGATCAACATGAAGGTAGCAATAGCCATGATGGTCATCAGCAGCAACAGTAACCACTACCAGAGAGAAGAAGAAGACTAGAAGCACTCTGAGGAGCACAAAAAGAATCGCAACACCACTCGATGTGAGTGTGAGAGGTGATACCACTGCAGCGATCTTGCGCAGTCCACTTCACACCCGACGAACGGTTCACTCCAAGCTCTTCGTGAGCAGGCGAGCGGCATCGTGCGCCGGCTTCATGGATGTGGGCACTGCCCGCGCTGAGGAGCTGCCCTCCGGAAGGAGCTTGGGAGGTGGCCTGAAATGGAGGCTGTTGCACCAGTAGAGCACTAGGCGTGTGTTGATGCCTGTTCCGCAGCGTCTGCAGAAACTCTTCGAAGCCCTCTGCGGGCGTGAAGGAAGAGTGCGCTATTCGCCTGCACGGGAAAAAGTGTGGTGGATGAACCATGGACAGCTGCCCACTACAAAACAGATCTGCTATGTTTGAAAGGCTCCGCACCCGCTGCAAAGCTCCTGACTCCTCATGCAACGCGGCAACAAGCCACAACAGTGTGACATGGTGCCTGCAAAGCTCCAGGAGTTCGTATCTCGTCTGCACCGGAGCCGGTGACAGCACGGCCTCACAGCTTAAAGCACTGCAAACCTCGAATTGTGTCACTTACCTTTTCAGCCGTCATCTCCAACATTGTTTACAGGAGGATGCACCTTGCTTCTGGATATTGCAAGACATGCTACCAGCACAAGCAATTCAAAATCCGAAGCTGCCTCGTACAGCAGTGGCAGCAGGTGCTTGTCTGGATATAGCACCTGAGCGAGATTTTGGTGCCATCGCATTGCCGGCCAGTGTTCCTTGTGTACAGTGCGGGCGAACGGCATTGTGGAGCAGTTCATGGGACACCAGGCGGCAGAGCCAGTCTGACTGCAAAGCGGTCTGCACGAGCAGGGGCACCTGTCACAGGACCATGGTAAGCATGGGGAGCTCACAAACTTGAGGTAGGGTCCGCACCATAGATGTGTAGAGCTCCGGCAGATTCAGCTCTGCTAGAAGAACGACCGTGTTTGCATACACCTGCGTTGTCAAACAGGTTGCTGCCTCTGCTCACCTTTAGCCGTCTCAGTGGCCAGGCCTCGTCGTTGAATCGAGGGTTGCGCAATACCGCATTCGCGAAGGCCACAAGGCGCGAAGGCTCAGCACAGTACTTGTGCCCTGGCAAACCGTGTGGGCTTCATGTGTCGAGTCCGTCGTAGAGTGGTTTCAGCAAAATCGCAGAATGCAAAGACGGTCTGCTCGTCAATGCATGCTCACACTGCAACTGTCGGTAGGTACATTTCAGCAGCAGATGGTGTGTGATGAGTGATGACAAAAACGGTCGAATGCTTCCACGAAACTTTGACATGTACCCATGCCTGATTTTTTGCGTGGCAACTCCAGCGGAGGGTCGTGCACAGGAAGAATGCGAACCTGGAATCAAAAGCAGCGCTTCAGCACCGAAACCAGATTCGAGGGTTCCATGCCTCCGTGTCTGTGAGGAACTCTGGCTGAGAGGACTGGAAGTGAATCCAAACCTTCGACAGCTTCTGCAGAACTCTCCATTTCATGGCATTTCCCCTCTCTCTCGAGGCCCGAGGAGGTGAACGACAGCACCGTGCAACCGCATCTGTCCATCTCTCCGTCCTATTTCGCTTTTGCCCGCCGGGTCTCAGCTTCTGTCTTCGGCTGCCACGGCGTTCCAACCTTCAACCTGCCCCCTGGGGTCACTAGGGCCCCGGCACGGTTGGTGTGCCTAAGCAGGACGCATCCGCCGTTACTGGCACGTCACACGTGTAGCATCCGGCACAGTCTCAGGTGCCAGCGACATAGCCCCAATCTCCAAACGAGGAGAACTAATGTGCCGCCGATCGCGGACGACCACTTGCTCCTGCAAGTCCTCCAGCATGGTGGACACCTGAAACTCCAGAAGAGACAGCCAGCTACCCGAAGTACCTGCAATGATATCTGGAAGCACCACTCGCCTCGCCGAAGGTCCGCAAAGACATGGGGTAGAACTTCTCAGTCCAAACCTGAAAAGCTGAGTACATCTCTTTGTGGCATGGTTCAGAGCTCGCGAACTCCATGAAGCACTTGTCAAAATGAAGAGGACAGAAAGAGAGGGGCACCCGCAGCTTGTCGCAGGAGAGCTCGGAAACGTTGCGCCAGCACTCGTATGGCATGCCTTCGGCGACCTGCTACAGCTTGTCAAGCTTCCTTTGCCAAGAGCTTACTTCGATGCCAACATCAGGACGGTGGCGCGCCTCTATGTCCTGCATGCGCTCTGCTCGCAGGGATTTAGCCGGCATGAACATGACCTGCGGAACCTGCACCAACAATTTGTCTGCCAGCCCAAAATCCTGCTCGGCTACGGCTGCAACAGGCCGGCACCGCCTCCAGCACTGTTCCAACCATTCTTACCTCAGCTGGCATAGAGCGCCAATTCAGAACGAGTCCTAGAAGCCGGAAATCTCCGTGCATACGTCCCAGAAGGAATGCCCGGGATTTGAGTAACTCGATGTCTTGGCAACCCCGCACTGGCCTACAACGTAATCGGATGTAAGCGCCAATTGGCCGAAGAAGGCTTCAGCGTTCCAACACTCTTCTTTATGCCAAGTAGCCAAGGCAAGCATAGATACTTCGTCCAAGGGCAGTCCGTGGATCACCTGCAGACTATGACAGTGTTCGTCCGGGGCTGACTGAAACAAGATCAGACTGGCTGAAAGCCTGTGTCCTCATGTTGTCTTCGCGAGTCTCACTTCGTGCATGCATTGGGGCTCTCAGATTCCACCTTCACCAGATCTCGGAACCCCATGTCCCTGCAAAGCTTGCAAAAAAGCACGACCATGGCCGAATGAGATCTCTTGCTTGTGCTGCATGCTAATGACTGCAAGCACAGATGTGGTGATTGCGAGCATCTGGAAGTGCACAGACGGAACTGTGAAGGAGGTGTCTTGAGATGTCGACACGAGCTGCACAATGATTCCGGCTGGCATTTCTTCGGTTCGATTTGGACATGTTATATTGAACATGGGTCCCGCACGGCGGGGAATATACCGGACCCTGCCAGACCAACGCTGCTTGCAATCATCTTTCCCTCTCAACCGTACCAGGAAGGCGTTCACCGAAGAAGGCTGCCCTTTCTTTTCAGACCCTGTTTTGTACTTGCCATCTTTATTTCCCCGAGCCCTAACACCACTCGCACGATCGCCCTGCAGACTTGCACATCTGCGACCGATGCGACAGCAAGAAAGCCGTGCCTCGTCCATGACGTGATGCAGCTGCAGGAATAGCTGGCGGTGCATTCGCGCCGCAAGGGTGCCCACTTGTTCTAGGGCCAGTCGATCAGCCTTTTCTTGTCGGGCGCGCTCCTGCAATGACAGCACAAAAACCTCGGGGAAAGTTTGGCTGATGGCCTTTTTCGTAGACGCTCCTCGTTCTCACCGGTGGTAAGCCAAGCTGTCATTTTCTTTCGATCTCGCTCGCGACGCTCGATGTTCAACAGGCCCCTGCGAACAGTCCGAGCTCTCAGCACATCCTCGCTCAGACCGGAGTGCAATACTCGAAAGCATTGGGCCTCCCCACGAAGTGGAGCACCTGAACCACGGCTCCGAGACCCTGGTCAACGAGAAACTCCTGCAGGTCCTGCGAGCCACGCAGCCAAAAGCGCAAGATGACGCAAGACGCCGAGACTTTGTGTGCAGTGCAGTAAATGCCTGCCTCCTTGAAGATGACGCCATCTTCGTTCACGATTCGGGTGATGACAGCATCAAGGACCAGCGCCAGTGTTGCGGGGGTCTCCTGCCTCGCTCGTAGGATGAGCACTGCAACCCTGGATGACACGCTCTGGCAGTTCTTGATGACCTCAGTAGCCACTTGAGATCAAATGCTTCAAGCACAAGACCCGAGTTGCCCCAGAGACGGACCGAACAACCCCGAGAGATCCTTCTGCTTGCTGTCTCGCGTCGTAGTCGCTAAAGTCAATAGGACTGTCGCTGAACGCATTCATCTTGATGATCAGTTTTGCGGCTAGGTCGTCTTGCATTATGTTCTTGCCACGGGGCGAAGCCAGCACAAATGCGACATAAACCGTACAAGCTGCAATGAATGCCTGCTCGTAATTGGAAAGTTGCTGTTTCGAGCTCGCACCATCAATGATGCCAGCTATCATTTGCATCACCTTGACGAACGGCTGTTTGATCAGCTCAAGAAACTTTGGATGCTGGTGCGGGAGGTAGATGGCAGCTGTGCCAAGTGCCAGCACCATCCACATGATAGTGTCCGGGTCCAAGACCTCCTGCAGTCCGGCTTTCTTCTTGCCCATGGCTGCCAAAGACTCGTCACTGAGCTGAACCTGCGTGAACTGGATGACAAGCTGAGTCACTTCAATGATGTTGTACACAGTTAGAGGGATTTCATCGGATGCGCTGCCTGGCTTCCGCTTGAGCACTTTGGCAGCCTGGCTGCGTGCCACTCCCATTTTGGAGTCCACTTCGTAGGCGACCATCGCCCGCGGGAAGAAGCGCATCATCAGCATCGCCCCTGCAAGGACCGGGTCCTCCTCCTTGCGAAGTTCCCCGCGCTCCAAGGTCTCCACGGCCTTCGTCGACCGGCCACAGAGAATTTCACCGGCCTGGACCTCTGCAGCATAGTCTGACAGCCTCTTGGGCTGGTCCAGCGCCTCCTTTCCGTTCAAATACAGGAAGACCAGCAACCCATCCACAACAACCGTCACTGCTACTGGCATCGCCTGGTCCACAATCGATATGGAGGATTGTGCTGACTCCAGCCTACCTGACTTTGTGCGGACTTGTACGCACACGGTGAAGTCTTCCAGGCTCACATACACGTTCGGAAGATTGGACTCATTCACGATCAGAGCTTGAAAGCTCGGTGCTGCAGCCTTGATACAAAGCTCACGCTTCAACGCCACCACACACATAAGGGTGTAAGCAGGAAAAACGGCGGGATGTGCTTGTAGTCCACCCACTGCTTCCTCTTCGCCATCTCGCTTCGTTCCGAGCAAGCGCAGAAGTCGTGCAGCATCATCCGGGTGTAGTCGACCGACTGCGCGTTCCTTCTTCTCCAATATGCAGCCTTTATCTTGCAACTCAGCTGACGACTGTGGCAGGCCGAGGGCAGACAAGCAGAACAAAGCTGCATTTTGTAGGCGAATGGTGCTGTTCACTTCCGTCGATCCGGTCTCGTTTCTTGCAATTACATTGTCTCGGTGAGCTCTGCGAGCATCAGCACTGAGGCAGTTCCTGACCACATTTTGGGCAGGGGCGCTTTCATTTTTGGGCGGAATTCATCTGACAGTATGCCATCAATGAAAGTGGCTTTCGGACACTTTGTGATAACAGCCACTAAGCTTATCATAAAGGGAAATAGCAACAGCAGGAGGATACCAACATCATTCACATGACTACAGTAGTGTTTTATGCCCGAAAATACAAGATGCTACAAAATGAAACTCAAGACTGACACCTCGTATTTTGTGAAAGGTTGAGAAAGCGAATAAATGCAACAAAACCACTTAAAACCACGCGTCCAAACATGTATCAATTTCTTGCAACACGAAGCAAGAACGAAGCTGTGACACTGCATCGTTGATGTGGTGTAAGAGTCACAGAAACTCTTCTCACGTGCTGAAGTATAGCATTGAACACGTAAACTAATTTTTGAACGACTGAACACGAACGTCAGAACATGTAATACTGCACTTGCACCGCTGGTCCACCTGCTCGGCTCTGGACACGGAAACTAACGTGCTAAATTTGCCGGGTTTGGGAGAAACGGACACTGATTTCGCACACATGTAACAGGAACTCGCGCCCGGAGTAACAGGCAAAGGACGACCAGCATATCAGGAATTACCACCAAAAACCAGGGCAGGAGACTTTTATGCTTGCAAAGTAGGGGACCGAAAACACGCCACATGCGCATGCAAAGGAGGACGCCAAATACTAACAAACTCTAAAGCGTACAGAGTGCTAGTGCCTGTGTAGACCCGAATGCAAACCGCCCCTGGGCACTAGGGGTAGCTCGACTAAGCCCTAAAGGCGGCCGAACCACAGCAGAATTGGCTCCACGAGGCACGCAAGGGGTTTGAGGAGAGGAGGCAACGCAATGCTCTCGACTCTCGGCACCAGGGTAACTAACCACTAGGGGTAAGGGGCCTAGCACCCAGCAAGGGATCCTGTGCGACAGGGACCGAGGAAGAGACAGAGCGAGAAAATGTACCGAGGTTGCTGCAACCGAGATTTACTACATGTCACGTCGTTCTCTTCCATCATCATATGTCGGATTGAACACCGCTGCATAAGCGCAATACACCAATTGCAAACAGTCAAGGCTCTGAAGGCCGACGCTGAACATGGTGTTGTCAAACATCAACAACTCTGCAGATCGATGTTCGTCGCCGGCGACACAGTGTCCCAGCAAATGAACCTGAAAAAATCAAAGAAACTTCGCCGCGTCACGCTCTCCGCAGCGGCGCAAGCAACGCAACCCCTCACCAAGGCAGGGACCACGCACGCCTGCTCCCAGAGGTACCTCCGGCGGCTCCCACGTGGACAAGCACTCGCTAGGAAGCTGGGAGAAAAGAATCCTCTTATTTTTCTTTCGAACATGTCATAAATACACTCGATCTGTCTTTGAACCGCCCACAGGTAGGCCTTGACAAGATAACACCGCACAGGATGCCTAGCACTGCAACCCGCTTCCTGATCACACCCGTCAGATTGCTGGGACACTGGTCGGACATCTCCATGCTGATGAGGAAATCGAAGAGGCGAACCAGCTTTCCCAAATGCGGCATCAAGGCTCCCTGTCAGGTACTTGGACCCGGAGTTCAAGCCTGCTTCGGAAGACAGCACTGGCCCCCGCGGGCCCTCGCGGGCCTTGTCCTCCGGCCGAAGAATGAGGAGGTCAATGGACTTGAGGATTGCACTGCATGCCTTCATGCCGCGGGTCCTGAAGTTAGCTTCAACAAGGCGTGTCAGAATCAGGGCCGCATGAAAGTGGCTTCAGAGAATGAGGGTGTAACCGCACTGATGGCTGAGTAACGTGGACCTTGCCGGCCGGCAACTTGAGCACATGCGACGGCTGACACTGAGCGATGCATGTTCACTCACTGTTCATCTTTTCAGGCTCTGACCAGCATAGTGAATACGCAGCCGAGCGCCTTTGCCCGGCTGTCCAGCGCCCCCAGATTTTTCGAGTTCCTTCTGCACATCCCAACAAGGACCGTGCAGGTTTGCAGCGTTCTGCATCTAAAGGAAAAGATTGCAAGATGGATCCACGCCCAAGCGAGAAGGCCAGGCGTCAATCCGGTGTACTGCTTGTTACAACCGTCGCTGATCATCCACAGCAACCTGCACACAAACAGGAAGCACTTCTGTTACTTCTGGAGCTGGGGCGAAGCGGGATGGCAGCTCAGGCAAGCGTAAATTTCGACGAGATGGCAAGCCCTGCCTCTCAGCACGAGACTTCAGCTCAGGCCAAACCTTCAACAAAAGGAAAGAGTGAAGACAGGAAAAGACTGGAACCAGCATTCTCTTCTCGATTCCGTCTGAGGCTCCAGGCTGGCAGCAAGCGATAGCCTGGGTCAAAAGAAGCGAATTACTTTTGTTGTCCCTCGGAGACCGCGGAAACAGCCAAACCTCCAAGCCATGCAACTGTGAGGGTCTTCCTCGTACTGCAAGAGGGAGAGGCTTTCAATGGTGAAGACCCTGGCGAAAGCAGCTTTCGGTGACCGTGTTGGTGCTCCAAACCGATGCAAGGCCCACTTCTCGCAGTCCGGCCCATCTGCAAAGATCCCCAGGAAGTCTGTGGCCCGGCTGGCCGCATTGCAGAAGCCGAGCCTTCCAACGTGAGGAAAAGGGAGCCCGTAGGGCCCTAGGGAAGCAAAACAATTCTATGATGCCTCTGAGACTCTGCACGACACCAAGCAGCAACTGTCATGAAACGTGAAGCACATGTCGAGAAATGCTGGCTGGTTAGATACAGACTGTCGTCAACACCGTCTCCCAACATAGCTCGAAGACAACGGAGCCCCCCCGAAAGAACTTTGAAGGTGCGAGTCGGAAGCTGCACCTGTTGAGCTCCAGAGATTTTTCGAAGATTTTATCCGAGGATGTCTTGCACAAGTGCATTGCGGACAGGTGGTCCTGCCAGGAATTCCTAATGCATACACGCAGCTCCAGATGCGGTTGCAGCAGCCTGGTGAATCTGGAACACCACTCGCATCATTTCACCCTCCAAGAAGGCTGCCTGACGATTGATCACAAATCTGGCTGAACGCCAACCAAACAGAGAGGCTGCGCACCCATTGCTAGTATGTGTGTGCTTGTGTGAATCTTCGCTGTCAGGATAATTCTATAAATGCTAGTGTCATCATCTCGACTTGGCTAGTACCTCCTTCTCATTGTTTATGGCTGCGGCACGCATCCTTGTCATGCCGTGAGCGTGTTGGTGTGCAGCTCATCTGCCGAGGCCACATGCCTCAGGCGTCTTGGGGGCTAAACCAGGTAATGCCACCTATCCCTGACCCGCACTCTGGCGCATGTGTTTTTTGCTAAGACTGTGTCCTCCCAGGTAAAACTTTCTTTTGCAAGGAGAGGCAATAGCCCTCAAGCAATTTCTCTTTCGGAGTTGTCTTTGCTGAGATTTTCATTGTCGCAGATTTTGTTCCCCTCGCAACAGAAACACAGTTTTGTAGATGTGCATGCTTTGATGCCACGGTGTTTGGCTCAGTTTTCTGCATTTCGGACTTCGGAACAACATTGTCATCTTGACATGCTTGTCATACGATGAGGATATGTGGTTGTTTTTCTGTGTGTGGTTTCTACCACATGTTGTTTTGTGCACGCAGCAATGCGTAGGCCAAGAAGGTTTCGGAGATTGTAGTGCGGAGATCATTGCAGTCTGAGAGATGGTTTCTCCCGCAAAAAACGGCTTTTGTGGTCTTACGTGCTTTCATGCTGGGATTTAGTCTTAAATGCGCTTGCTGATATCGTCACTGTCAGAAAGACTGTTTGCCTCGCAAAACAGCGTTTTGCAATCCTACACTTCCATGATAATGTCCACTCAGCCACCGTTCGTTGCCGCAAAGCATCCATGGTCGTGCCATGATAACGTCCACTCAGGCCCCATTCGTTTCCGCAGAGCCTCCATGATCGAACCATTATAAGTCAACTCAGAGACCCAGAGCATCCATGATCGAACCATGATAACGTCCACTCAGACCCCATTTGTTGCTGCAGGGCATCCATGATCGAGCACTGATAAAAATACAAGTGTGATTCATATTCCACGAACATGACAACTGCACAGGACGTAAACGATTTTTCATTTTTCTCTTCCAAGCACACACAGCTCTGAGCTAGGCACCATGCTCTCCATCATGATCAGCAAAATCTTGACAGGCTAATCCCTAACAACACCATTCCAGCACAGACCGATCATGGATGCTCGGCGACAACGAATAGGGTCTGAGTGGTCGTTGTCATGTTTGAAATCATGGATGCTCTGCGGCAAAGAACGGGGTCTGAGTGGTCGTTATCATGGTTCGATCACGGATGCTCTGCGGCAACGAACGGCGTCTGAGTGGACTTCATCATGGTTCAATCATGGATGCTTTGCGGCAACGGAAGGGGTCTGAGTGGACGTCAGCATGGTTCGATCATGGATGCTGTTGGGATGACCGATGCTCTGCAGGAGGCGTTCGGACTGCGTTCTGACTGCAAGTCGGCTGAAACAAGCAAAACGCGAGGGTCAGGATAGGGGCGCAAGCATGGACTAGGTACATAGAAGCCCCTTTCGGCACCCCCCTCCCACGCATCTCCCTCCCTCCTCCCCCCCACCTCTCCCTCCGAAATCCGGCCTTCGCTCCGCTCATGCAGCCGAGCATTGCAGCATTCGGTGCGACTGTGGCTGCGAATGATGGCAACAACATAACTTATTATTTCACCGGGCAAAGATTTAGGTGTTTTCCCTCCACCTAATCCTGCTGCCTGCGGAGACTCAGCCTTTGCAGCATTCGGTGCGAATGTGGCTGCGACTGCGGCCACAGTATCTCACCGGCCAGAGCTTTGGGCGTCTCCACCCGACTTCTCCTTCTTTCACTCCCACCAGCCCTGCTTGGCTGCGACTGCTAGCAATTAGCGAAATTAACTTAGCATCTGCTTGGTGCGGTGCAGCCAAACCTTCTCCCCCCCCAACCTCCTTCCTTGCTTCTTTCCTTCCTTCCCCTCCCCCTCCCTCCCTCCTCCCCGAATTCACTCCCCGGTGTCGCTGGGCCACGCTGCTACTCCACCTGCACTCCAGCAAGTCGAGGTGAGCGGCGCAGCATTACGAAGGCCAGCTACTTCGGAGTATACCAGCGTCAACATCGACGCAATCACCACCAACCAATGCTACGTTCATAACGAGTCCTCTGTCGAAGAGACTTGCACAAACAGGCACAGGCAAAATCATGTAGTAGTAGTAGTAGTAGTATTAGTAGTAGTAGTAGTAGTAGTAGTAGTGGTAGTTGTTGTTGTAGCAGCAGTGATAGTAGTAGCAGTAGTAGCAGCAGCAGTGGCAGTAGTAGTAGTAGAAGTAGTAGTAGTAGCAGTAGTAGTAGCAGCAGTCGTAGTAGTAGTAGTAGTAGTAGTAGTAGTAGTAGCAGTAGCAGCAGCAGTAGCAGTGCAGTAGCAGTAGC
>CAJNDV010001619.1:3123-14356 GCA_905221635.1 Symbiodinium sp. CCMP2456
TTACTTGGAGGAGCATGGGACTAAGTAACTTTCAATGTTTTCCTTGAAGGGTTCTATAAGGGTTTCGGGTTCTAAGGACTATGTAACTTAGTAAGTATGGCTATAAGCACCTAGTTTGGGCTAGAAGTCATTATAAGTATGGTTACCCCAACAATATACTTACCAAGTCCCATGATCCTGTAAGTACCAGGAAGGTTCCGAGATAGGGGTTCAAGTCTGTCATGGTGTACACAACATTAAGCAAGAACGTTAATAAGCAAATGATTTGCTAGTTATTCAGGCTTCTGTGCTATATGAAAACCAACTTTCACCAGACAGCTCCAGGCAGGGGGCATCTGTTCGAGGAGAATCGCGCAGTGCCAAGTGCAAAGACTTGCCCGGCAACGGCACCACAGGCGGGCTTTCCTGCTTGGATTTGTTGTTTATAACCCTAAACCCTATAACCTTGAACTCTGAACCTTAGGCCCTACGTGGGTATGGCAGTGCGGGCCGAGAGTGTGGTGTGAAGAAGCTCAGAACAGGAGTGGGATGGGAGTTGTTTTAAGGGTCTAAAAGGGATCGTTGTAGCGAAGGCTTTCACGAGGCGCAGGCTCAGGTTGCATGATGAGAGAGTAAGAGGGATGTAGTTGAGAGATGGCGCCGCAAATGACTCCAACGTCGCCATCGCCTAGAGACTTAACCTGCATGATTTCAGACCCCTAAACCCTAAACCCTAAACCCTGATGTCCGAGAGACTGAACTGAAAGCATCTGACCCTCAGTTCTCCTGCCCTTCGTACTTGTTTGTATTGCATGTCGCTTGTGAAACCCCCCGCACCCCGCCACCTCTGCCACGCTGACGAGGTGCCTGTTGCAGAAGTATGCGGAGACACTCCGATGCAAAGCTGACTTTATGAACCACCCAGCGAACAGACACAGATTGCAGACATGTCCAATGTCCTTCAGAGAAAGGGCGCAGTGACAAGAAGTGATCCAGGTCAAGACGCCGAAGAGGCCACGAACAGGAAGAACATAGAAGAACCATAGGAAGTAGGTACCACATGCTTTGCCATCATGTATCATGCTCTGCTGTTGAACCCCAAACCCTAAAAGGCCCTATATAAACATCCCGAAACTACCTCCAAAAACCTGCAAACCAAGAGGCGTGATGCCATGTTGCTTCAGGAAGGCGGGATCTTTGGCCTGTCACCGGGTATCGAGTTGAGGGCCCTAAACCCTAAACCCTAAACCCTAAACCCAGTAGGGTTTTGGGCTTCGCTGCCCGCGTGGGAAGGTCCGTGGTTTAGGTTTGTTAGATGGGTTTCAGTGTTTTTAGGGTTTAGGGGTGTAGGGGTTTAGGGTTTAGGTGTTTAGGGGTTTAGGGGTTTAGGGTTTAGGGTTTAGGTGTTTAGGCGTTTAGGGGTTTAGGGGTTTAGGGTTTAGGGTTTAGGTGTTTAGGGGTTTAGGGGTTTAGGGTTTAGGGTTTTGAACTGCCCGATGTGTTGTTGACATGCTCTGTAGAAGAACACGTCGGCATGGTTCTCGCAGTGTCGATGGCCTTGCTGCGCCTCAGTTCGTTTGGCCTCACTTGCATGGGCTGCCAGAGAACATGTGCCCGAGAGGGTCCATAATATACGATCATTATGGAATTCGGTCCCCTAAAAACATAGTAAGGATGGACTAGGCATATTGTAAGGATGGACAGCGCATGTTTCCTTTGTCCTTGCGCGGGCCTGTCGCGTTGGCCACGGATGGACTAGGCTTCACCACACGTCAAGGTGGGTTGGTGATGTCTTGGGCTTGGTGTCAGTTGACGGCCGATGTCTGACGAAAGACCTCAGAATTCCCACTAAGAAAGTAGGATTTGGGGGATTTCAAACCTCAAATCTCCAGAAAAAGCGATTCCTCAAATTGGCTGGTCAGGAAGAGGAAGCCAGGAATGATCTCGGTGCCAAACCTGCCATTCAGGAAGGCTCTTGGGGGTCCAGGGCCCGACGATCAATGTTTTGGGTATTGGGGTTCGAGTTCATACCCCTAGGCCCTAAAGTAGTTCCTTTTAGGAGTTCATATATAGAATCCTATAAGGTAACCCCAAAAAGGAACTACTATGGGGCCTATGGGTAGAGTGTACGGTGTATGGATGGCCCTAAACCCTTTTTGGGGTTCATATATAGACACTCTCAGACGTCCCTAGAACCCTAAACCCCAGACCCTAAATCCTAAACCCTAGTCCATGGGAATCCATAAACTGGCGAGCTCGGCTGACGATACTGCTCTTCAGACAGCCGGCCCAGCGCCATGCAACGGCATGAGAGCTCGGTACCCACGCCTGAGGCCTCTAACGTCTTTTTGGACTCCCCCAGGGCAGTCTCACATCTCATAATTTTAGACGGACTGGGCCAAGGCTGTCTTAAGGTCTACTCAGGTCTATTCTGGGTTTGGAGATTTAGGTTTTAGGCTGCTGGGCTTGTAGGTTGAAGCTTTAGGGCTTGGGGGCAGTAGAGTTTAGGGCTTAGGGTCTGCGCTGGCATTGACCCTCGGGTCTGGATTCATACAGCTTGCTTGCAAGAAACCACGGGCTTGGATGCAGTGGCTTCCACGAGAGAGCTGAAGTGCGAGGACCACTCCGGCTAGCCCAAATCTACAGGGCTGTCCGAGCCCGACGCTTATGACTCTCAGTTGGGAGTACACACCGGCTTATGATGCAAGGCTGCAGAGAGACATCGGCGTCGTTAGTCCTGCTCATTCAGCGAAGATTATGCTCGGAATCCCTCAAGCCAGCCATGCGAGTCTTGGCATGTTCAGCTCTGACTTTGACGTCATCCATAGTGACAGTGATGGCTTGCACTTATCATTAGAGCACCCAGGAAGCTCCGACCTCTTTTCATGCCCTGATTCCATGTCACCCTTTTCAGCACCTGCCCTAAACCCTAAACCCTAAACCCCGAACCCTAAACCCTGCGACCCTTTTCAGCACCTGCGATGCCGTGCTCAGTCGTCTCTTCGTCGCCTTGGCCCGTGCGGGTGTGGACATGTCGGAGGAGCATCTGCGCGAGGTCTCCTGGGCTCTTCTCAAGGAGTTTGAGTTAGGGTTTAGGGTTTAGGGTTTAGCATTACCATAATAAGGTAACCATATTATCTACTTCTCCTATCATTGTATTATAGAATTGAGTTTAAGTTGTCATTATCAACAAGGAAACCTAGATATTTGCTATAGATCCTCTTAGAATTACCATAAGAAGTAAACCATATTAATTATTCACTTCCCCCATTATTGTGTTTTCAATTAACTCATGGGTTCTTCTGAGGGAGATTGAGTTTCAGTTGTCATTATCAACAAGGAAGCCCTAATGTTTGCTATAGATCCTGTCCCTAGGTCCCTATTAAGTCCTATTATGGTAACTTAAGCTAAGTTCCTGAACAAGAACCCATTCTGAAGGAGCTTGAGTTACCGTAATCATAAGAAGGAAGCCATATTATCTACTTCCCCTATAGTTGTATTATGAAATCAATAAGCTCCTTACGTTTATTAACAAGAATACTTCCCCCAATGGTGTGTTTTCAACTTATTAAGCTCCTTATAATTTCCAAAGGCTCCATGTACCCATATAGTCGATACTTAAGCCTTAAAGGGGTCCCTATATAGGTACTTTAAGGCATAAGTTACTACTATATGGGCACATGGAGCCTTAGGGATATTAACAAGAACCCAGACTCCCGCCAGCTTGTCGTTGGCCCGGCTGGAAGCCCGATGCAACGCTTGGATGGCCGTGCGGGCCGGGTTGAAGAGCGGATAGCCCCGATGCTGGGCCTTCCAGGGTTTAGGGTGTAGGGTTTTAGGGTTTAGAGTTTAGGGTTTTCGGGTTTAGAGTTTCGCGTTTAGAGTTTCGGGTTTAGGGTTTTCGGGTTTAGAGTTTAGAGTTTAGGGTTTAGGGTTTTAAGGTCTAGAGTTTGAGGTTTAGGGTTTTAGGGTCTAGAGTTTAGGGTTTAGGATTTTAGGGTTTAGGGTTTAGAGTGTACGGTTTAGGGTTTAAGGGCGTAGAGTTTAGGGTTTAGGATTTACGGTTTAGGGTTTAGGGTTTTAGGGTTTAGAGTGTAGGGTTTAGGGTTTTAGGGTGTAGAGTTTAGGGTTCAGGGCTTTAGGGTTTTAGGGTCTAGAGTGTAGGGTTTAGGGCTCTAGGGTTTAGAGTTCCCCGATGCTGGGCCTCCCGCTGCCTCCCCGGTCTGGGGTTGATGGAAAGGCCGGTGCCGCCGTCGTAGCCCTCGTGAAACCACTGATCGAATCTTCTGCCTTCACAACCGAAAACGAGTTGAAACCAACTGTACATCACAACAAAAAGAAGTGCTCGGAACAAAACTTACGTGGAAAACTGGAGACCCTCAAATGGACAGCGAGTTCATGTCCTCCAGGTGCTTCCCATCGCTGGTCGCTCGAATCCAATACTCTGCATGGGACCCTGACCTGGGTTGGGTGGACTATACTTCAGCGCACTTCTTTCGCAAGAGTCGTCCTCGACTGAAGTCGTTGTCGAACTATCGTGGTTCAAGCACCCTGCTTCCAAATTACTAGCTTATCATCATGTGGACTCTGTCTAAGCTGCCCAGCCGTCTTCGAATTGGGAGGGACTGGAAAACGTGCACTCCGACAAGGCATGCAACAGGTCTCGCAACCAAACCATGAACATGCGAATGCTCTACCGTTTGGGGAGCCGCATCGAAACATCGGCATGAAACGCAGGCTAGGGTTGACCGCTTGCTAGGGGTTCACCTCCCTAAACCCTAAACCCTGAACCCTAAACCCTGAGCTCTTACTAAACCTACGAGTTGTCCCAGTACCCTGGGCTCTAAGCCCCCCATGCGCCTATGCTGCATATACGACCGAAAAGGGCTTCCTACACAAAGGGTTTACAGTCTAGGGTTTAGGGTTTAATTAGGGGTTTTGGGGTTTAGGGTCTAGGGCGGGTCTAGGGTACTTGAACGTCACAGAGCAAGTATGCTATGAGGCTACATGGATTAATGGAGGATGTGACAAGGCACCATCTGATCTCGACGAACAGCCTGCACAGCGGCAGGCCCCATCGGTTTGGCTAGCTGGGATGCCGGGGCTTTCAATTGGAGGGGCTTTGCTTCATAAAGCAAATATACCTTTCTGAGAATCCTACACCGTGAAGACTTACCTTCTGAAACTCATCGCCATGTCCCTAAACCCTAAACCCTATGAAACGACATGCCGGCAACGAAATGCCAGCATCCCCAGTGGCAAGCTTCCTCAACAGACAAGCCACCGATGCAACAAGCGTGCTAGACCCTAGAATCGGTTTAGGGTTTCGGGTTTAGGATTTAGGATTCAGGGCTTATGGATAAGCCCACAACTCTTGGAATCCCGTGCCTGAAACATGAGCAAGGCCACCAGGCGACGGTTGTTCCGCGAGTAGAGCCCCATGGTGCCATCGGGGCCCTGGTGCTTGAACACGTAAAGAGGCTCGAGCTCTTCAGGTTTCAGGTGCCCCATGAAGAAGCCCAGAAACAGCTTGAAGATGGACTCTTGCCGATTTTCGTGCTCCTCCCCGAAGGCGAAGTGGGCATTCACGGCCTTATGGGTGAAGCGCAGCGCGAGGACCGGGAGGAGACGATTCCCGTCGAAAGGTCGCAGTGTGGGTATGCTCCTTGCAAACTCGGAAACTTCTGGAAAGGTGGGAAAGAGCCACGACATAGCCCCAAGCTGCGTTTCTGAGGTCCTCAAGCGAGCTTCCAACTGCTGCACGCGCTGCTCCAGCTCTGCTTTCTCCGTACGTGCTTGCAGCTGCTGCGCCCGAAGCTCTGCAAGCTCTTCTTGTGATGCTTGTAGGTTTCCTTCTGATGTATCCAAACCTGTCCGCAACTTTTTCACCGAAAACCTGAAAAGAGCCTCGTGAAATCTGGGCAGAGCACCGGTCTTGCTGGCAACACCGAAACGATACCGACCAAAGGTTCTTCCTGAGGGTGCAGACTCCAGCAGGTGCCTGGCACAAATAAACAGAAGGTCGTATTGGTCGCAGCAGATGCATTCTTCCCGGAATCGTTCATGGGAAAGGGATGAACGAAGACGGGCATTCGAAAGCGCTGCAACCGCATCCTCCATATTTTCAATGCCATCTATGTCAAAGAGGTACCAACCATTGTCATCCTCGAACCACGTTACACAACCGACGCTCCATGGTTTCAGGAATGCCAATAAGTCGCGCGAGTGAAACGAACCTAAGTGGTCTGCCAAGCTGAACCACGTGTCAATGTCGTCCAGAGGCTCCCATGTCTCCCAGTCTCCATACCATAGCACACCCAGCCGTGTGGAGGGCGGAGGTTCCAGAAGATGATCATTGTAACTGTATACTACACACCGGCGCAAATCAGCCGCAGCTGCACTAGCATGTTGATGGCTTCTTGCCAGGATGCCCAGCCTGTCAGGTCGCCAAGTGGGGCGTGCAAACGGACTGCCCGCGTTTGTGCACTTGACAAACAACACGCTCTGTGATGCCTCCAACTCTTGAAGATGATTTCTCCCCCAGGTGGTAAGAAGGACGTCTTCGATATCCCAGCAGCCATTCAGATGCATCACAAGCAGTTCCAAGGAAATCCGGGAGACCAATATCGCCGTCTCCGCAAGCTGGCTTATCGACAGGGAAGGCTGTGTCACATCCCATGCGGCCTCTCTAATCACAAGACTGAAGGCTGGCGAAAGATCAGCAAAACTGGCTGGGCAGTCAAGATGATGACCTGTCACTCTTCCGAGCTCGCGCGAAGCACCCAGGATGGAACTCTCGTACTTGTCCAGCCAGGCAACTAAGCCTGATCGCAAGACCATCCATACCTGTTCTGGCACATTTTCCCCGAGTAGGACGATGGCCTCGCTGAGGAAAGCACTGAGCTGAGAAGTCCGACATCTGACCTCCAAGTAGAAACGATCATCCGGTGGCGTCCACAGGGTCGGGTGCAGCTTGCAGTCTCTATGCATCGACCGAATATCCCACCTATGTCGAAAAGGAGGCCATCCCCCAGGCCGGCCTCGTCTTCGCCTCTCGCGCGCCTGAGGCGAGCCCTCCGTCGCCGGAGCGTGGACTCGGACTTCGGTGCCCTTGAAACTTTTCCGCAGGAGCTTCAATCGGCTCAGGGTCCTGGCTGGTTGACACAGACTAGCAAGCAGCAGCACTTCATGGCAGGGGGATGAAACCGAAATTTGTCATCATGGCCTTATGAGATACATTATTTCCTACCTGGCAAGGGCGTCAGGGTCCTCCAACTTGAACTCGTGACCGAGCGGGGCAGTGCCAACAAGTACCTTGGCATGCACGCGGGCACCAATCGGTCTGAGGAAGTGAACAAACTGGTACTCGTTTTCTGCTAGAAGCCCACCACGAAGCACACACACACACACATCTGCACACTCACACACACTGACCATGTACCTTCAAACACAAGCCCGCACTCAGCCCGACTGTTAAAGATGGGGTGCGTCAGGAAAACGTCCGGCTGTGTCGCGCTGGACGCCATCGTCAGGAACGGAGGCTTTGCTGCTACGACCCGACGAAGTCCTCTCAGCCTAGTCGTGTAGTCCAAGCAGCTTCTTAGCAATGTGATAATATAGGGGCCTCACTAATTAGAATCAGGTTTTGGGGCCCATTATCCTATAACTATAATAAGGAGCCCCCAAAAGAGTATAGGCAATCATGAAGGCACCTATATTAGGAGTTGAAGGATTTGGGGCTCACACAAGGTTGAAGGTTTGGGTGGTATGTGGGGCTTGACCCTAAACCCTAAACCCTTCAGGGTGGGGGTTTAAGGACCTGCATTACTTGCAAGGGACTCTTTGTCATGCCTGAAGCCCAGCACAAGCTTGCCAGCTATTCTCCGAGCCGGCTTCAAGCTGCAGATTGTGCCGCGATACGTGGAGGTTCCTTTGGTTTCCATGGGGTTTAGTGTTTAGGGTTCCTTTGGTTTCCATGGCCCTACCCATATGCCCCATCGTAGTTCTTTTTGGGGGTTCATATTCAGACAGAATCCTATAAGGTAATCCCAAAAAGGAACTACTATGGGGCCTATGGGTACAAACATATTCAAAAGAAACCCGGCTGCTCTGTGAAACTGTGCGAAATCAGCAATCGCACAGCCTTGAATCCAAGCAGCCCTGATGCACCTTCTCTCGAAATTGCAAGCCAAGTCTAGATACAAGACCAAATTTCAGGCATGGGCATGCACGGAATCTCATCAGCTGGAGATGCGATTTGCGAGTGCCTCTAAACACCAAGCCCAAAGCCTCGCAAACTGAGACCACCTCGAATCTCCACCATCAGCCAAGAACCCTGAGCCCTGATCCCTGTTAATGTAGGGGGCCTTCATAATTCCAATATGGTTTTGGGTGGTTCCTGATATAATCATAGTATAAAGACCCCAAAACCCTATTCTAATGATTGAGGCCCCTACATTAGACAACTTCTTCGCCTCTGCCATCCCGGGTCTGCGAACGACGCACGGTGAAACCAACATCCTACTGTTGATGATAAGCCTGCATTACCTTCAGGACCCTAAACTATGGGAGTTCTGGTATATTCCTTATTATGGGTAGTGCAGGAATTATATCATCAACCGTACCGCTGTTCTGGAGTCCAAGGGGGGCGATGGGGCGATGGGAGGGACTTGCTTTAGGTTATGCCCGGCGGATGAAGGTGCCTGCTCAGGGTTCGGATGGGTTCAGAGTGCCGGGTTCATAATACACTTTATACCCTCGAAGTCTATGAACCCTAAACCCTAAACCCTAAACCCTGAACCCTAAACCCTAAACCCTAAACCTTAACCGGTTTAGGGTTTAGGGGAGCGCCGGCTGCAAAAGGTCAGACCCGAATAGAGAACACCGAAAGGGGGGAAAGAGAAGCGATCCTTGCAACAAAATCATCACTGTAAACCCTAAACCCTAAACCCTAAACCCTAAACCCTAAACCCTAAACCCCTAAACCCTAAACCCTAAATAAACCCTAAACCCCTAGAATCGTACTCGCCTACAGGTCTCGAAGCATCGGGCAGAAGTGCACGGAAGGGCATTTCAATAATTCAAACCCCAAGCACCTAGCCTTTATCGAAGTCTGAATCATTCCATGGGACTGGTGGCGGACTCCAACGGCACCGGTGTGATTGGTAGCTTCGGGGGATCGGGTCATGGCATGGACCCACGATGGGAGCCTAAAAGGTTTGCAGCTGGGTTTCGGGCAATGAAAGGCGTGTAGGATTCAAAGTACAGGGCTGTAATATATGCTGTAATGATATATGATAACAACTCATCATATAATTCGGCGCGTAGGATTCAGGGTGTGAGGCTTAGGGGTATATGATATACTGTAGCTGCACAAGGATTTCGCAGGAATCGTTGGTCTCCGGTCTCGTCGGATGGGGTTGGGGAGTTCCCTAAACCCTAAACCGTTCCGGGGTTGCTCTGTTGCTAGCGATGTCTTCTCAGACTTCGAAAGAGCAGTGTCTCGGGCTTCTAGGACGTTTTGGGGTTTAGGTTTAAGGTTATAGAGTTTAGAAGCCGACCCCCCCCCAATTCTTGTATTCGACCCTCTCTTCGAGAGGACGAACATGCAAAACTGATCAAAGCGGCGGAAACCCTCTCTTTGGCTGTCTTACATCATCAATCTGATAAGAAGAGACAGGCTTAAACCCAATGAGCTGCCGAAGGAGGGACTAGAAGATCCACACCAAATAGCCCCTTCCGATGACCTAAACCCTTTAACTCCATATATACCACCATTCCTGCCGCAGTATAGGCTCATCTCAGGCATGCAGTCGTTAATTACTTCGTTTGGAGTCCCCAATACCCCAAACCCTAAAACCTAAACCCTCCGTTTAGAAAGCTGATAATTCTCCTTCACCATCCCAAGAAATCCCCGAACACCTGCAGTCCTCAACCCCAAGCCCCTGACCACCAACCCCGCACGCCCGGAGAACGAAGTCCTAAGACCGGAGCCGCCGCACAGTCTGAGCACAAAAGTTCCAGGGTTTAGGGTTTAAGGGTTAACGGTTTAGGGTTTAGGGTTTAAGGGTTTAGGGGTTAAGGGTTTAAGGGTTTAGGGGTTTAGGGTTTAGGGTTTAGGGTTTATGAACCGTAATGAAATCCGAACGTGGCATGGTACGAACTTTCAGGGCCCCTTACTACGCCCCATTGAGTTGAAGCCCTGTGAAGACTCCACGAAGACCTTGATAATCAGACCTTGCTACAAACCCTTAGGGTGTAGGGTTTAGGGTTTAGGGTTTAGGGTTTAGGGTTTAGGGTTTAGGGTTTAGACCTAGACCCCCAGCTACCCTCTATTGTAGCAGCCTAAACCCTAAGCCCTAAACCCCAAAGACCCACTATTAAGGACCATAAGGGCTCTATTAAAGGGCCCTTTGGGGGGTCCTTATAAGACCCTTCAGAATCCTAAACCCCAAACCTTAAACTCTAAACCTTGAACACCCAACCCTAAATCCTTAAACCCTAAACCCTAACCCCTAAATTAAGCTAAACCCTAAACACTAAACCCTAAACCTTAAACCCTAAACCTTAAACTTTAAACCCTAAATTACCCTATAAACCCTAAACATTAAATCCCAAACCCTAAACCCTAAACCCTTATACTCACAACACCTAGTAACTTAGACCCGAAGCCTTGGCTTCAGAGAGGGAGCCGCCAAAAAGGCATCGCAGAACGCTTGGTCGGTTTGAAAATTATAGGCCTTCTAGGGTTTAGGGGTTTTGGGGTTTAGGGTTCAGTGGTTTAGGGTTTAGGATTTTCGGGTTTAGGGTTATTAGGGTTTTCGGGTTGAGGGTCTTGGTTTTAGGGTCTTCGGGTTTTCGAACTCAGGCGGAGGATAACCAGCGGCAACCACAAGCCCTGCCGTCGATGTAAATCCACTCCGTGTCCACAAACTAGGCTCACTGAACTTTCAGGACTTCCAATTTAAGAGGGCGAAGTCAGGTCATGCCGCCCTTTCAGGGCTCTGACATCCTAAACCCTTTAGGCCCTACACCCTAAACCCTAAACCCTAAACCCTTTAGGCCCTAAACCCTAAACCCTAAACCCTTTAGGCCCTAAACCCTAAACCCTAAACCCTAAACGCTTAGGCCCTAAACCCTAAACCCTAAAACCCTAAACCCTACACCCTTAAACCCTAAACCCTAAAACCCTTAAGCCCTTAAACACTTAAGCCCTAAACGCTTAAACCCCTAAGCCCTAAGCCTTAAAACCCTA
>CAJNDV010001621.1:3497-14354 GCA_905221635.1 Symbiodinium sp. CCMP2456
GTGTTTCCGAGGAGACGATTGACCAATTGGAAATCGCTTGGTCGCCATGGCAAGAGAACGAGACTTGGGCTCAATACGCTGAAAGGGCAAGACGGCAGGAAAGTCAGGGTGTAGTGGCTGGCAGGCATCAGCTCGGCCTCCGTGTTTCCGCCGGCGACCCTCGACTCCACACAAGACCAGCGCTGTGGACCATGGACCGTGTGCCGGAACAATGCGACCCCGACGACGTGATGCAGGCGTCGTCGTTGAGGAAAAAGTCTGGGCTCGGCCAGGCTCTGTGTGGAAGTTCAGGGCTACGCGCACGGACAACAAGAGCTTCGTGTCGGCCTTCGTGCAGTCAGAAATGGGCACTCGTGAGTTGCGTGCTACCAAAGCGGCTGCCAGACAACGCCAACACGCTCAAGCATGGCAACTCCCCCGCGAGCAGAAGGTGACGTATGCGACGACCCAGGCCGAGACCCAGACTTTCTACGGGAGCCTCAAGGCCGCCACACCTAAAGTTGCAGCGAAACGACCTGCCGGCGACAACGAGACTGCGGACAACGACGGCACTGCCAATCTCGATGTGGGTGACGAGATCCTCGACGACCTCGAGGTGGACCATGAGCAGAAGCGCGCCAAGATGCACACACTTCGTGAGAATCCTGGCGAACCGTTTTTCCCGACGGGCGCGCGCCGCATCCCTAACACTGGGAAGGGAGATTGTTTGGTGGAGGCCCTGGCAAGTTCATTTTCCCAGCTGGTTCCACGAGCCAAGGGCTACTCAGGACGCAAGCTTCGCCAGTTTGTTGCAGCTTTTCTGGACAGGCACAAAGACGAATACTCAATTCAGTGGGACGGCTTGGGTCCGGGAAAAGATGCTGGTCCCATCGATGATTTTGAGACCTATCTTTCTTTGACGCGACAACAAGGCACCTGGCTCGGCTCACTTGAGATCGGCGCCTTTTCGGTGAGCATGCAGAAGTCCATCCTCGTCCTTGACCAAGCGGGTGAAGTATGGTTTTGGAAACACGAAGATGATGCTCAACCGGTCACTTTCGAACAGCTCCAGGCGGACAACCATGGTACGCTGGTGGAGCAGCTCATGCAGCGAGCTAAACGGTTTGATCATGCGTCTGGCCCGAGGCTCAATGGAGGTGGTCCCGCCAGCCTTGCCTTGTCCGACTTTGACACGGCAGCTGGAAGCGAAGATGCACGGTCAAGCAAGCGAGCAACCGACGTTGAGGGAACGCAGCCGACTAAGCGCGCGCGGAGCATCACTTACTCTGAATTTTCGCGGAGAGACCGGGCATCTACTGGATCTGCTTCGAGCAAGCGTACGTCCTCTGAGCTCACCACCTCGCGTCGGAGATCAGCTGTGAAACACCCGGATGCCGAGATCAGGCGGCCGCGCAGAAAGGATGTTGTCGACAAGACGGCCTCTAACAAGGAGCAGCTCACTGCCGACAATCTGAGAAAGCATTCGGCGACCCGTCCTAATGCTTCCATGGGCTCCAACTCCAAAGCACCAACACCTGGTGACAAGCATGAGCAAGCAGAGCCGGAGCGATATGGTGGCATCAGATGGGAGCATAACCCCACCGCACATGCCGCAGCTTCCAAAAGACACACTCCTGCTGGCTCGCCGCGCATGACTGCTCGAGTCGGCGATGTCTTGTTGTGGGATTGCGACCTCTGTCGCAAGCGCGTTTTCGCGGTCAATAGCTTAGCACTCGACTATGACAGGCTTGCCCACATCACTAACCACCACAAGGGCACCTCAGCATCCGAATTTTCAGGGACACGATCCCTGTCGCACTGGCCCAAGTTAGTGCCACCGTCCGCAGGCACTCTTGCTTGGCGTTGTGCCCAATGCAAGCATGGTTTCCTGAAAGGCGATGGTTCGCAGAAGGGCGTCGTCAAGGCTTCTGCGGCGCATCTCCAGCAGTGCCCAGGCGCAGCTAAGACACCATGGCTTAATTACCTCCGGCTCCGTGCCGAACAGGCGCAACAGGGTGTCTTCATCTTTGCACCCACCGAGGCCGCTGAAGCTTTCGCTGAGAAATGCGCTGACGCGACGGCCAAAGATGCTGACATCCATATGGTCGAGATGACACCGTGGCCTCGCTCGCTGTCTTCTACACGCACGAAGCTCCAGCGAGTCCGTCCTACCAGATGTTGGGGTTGCCGACGGTGCGGCCAAGTCTGGCATCAACCATATCGCAGGCGTGTCACACCGAGAAGTGCGGTGATGATGCGAGCATCGCGCGGGCCAGACAGCTCTTCCTGAAGAAGCAAGCAGCATGGTGGGGCACGACGAGGCTGGCGCACCCACAGCTGCGCGTGCAGTGGATTCGTTTCTTCCATCTCCGCATTCTTGAGCTGCTGGAGTTGGAACACAGTGCGACTTTGAAGTGCAAAGCCTACCGGCGTCGAGTGGTTCCGCTGCAGAAGGTGGAATGGTTTCGCACGATGGTCCTTGAAGTCGAAGACGGCGAGAGGATTCACCCGAACCCGGGTCCATCGAGTACGTGGTCGCAGACGGCGGTCTCGAGTTGCAAGCTTTATCCGTGCGGTGATGCTCCGCTTCGCATGCAAAGTAAACTACCACCCCTTACAAAGGTTCGCTGGCACCGCGTCATGGCTCTTGAGTTTGAGGACGGCGAGCGCATCCATCCGAACCCGGGCCCTCCAGTCATGGACATGAACGTGGCGCCGCAGGAGCACATTCCCGCCAAAACGCTGCGACAAAACTTGCACCTTTGCTTTGTGAATGTCGGGGGGCTCTCCAATGCGTATGATGCACTGTGCTATTTGGAGGGCTTGGACCTGGAACATCGACCACAAGTTTTTGCCATGGCCGAGATCAGAGCCGGGGCTCACGACCGAGCCGTGCTAGTGAATCGGGCGAGAAAGCTGGGATACCGTGCTTGGGTTGTTCACGAGAAGGATGGACATCACACGCAGAAAGGCTGCCCCATCTACGCGGGCGGCATCCTTGCTCTGGTGAGCGAAGATGTGCCCTGTTCGGAGGACTATCAATGGTGGGGTGAGCAGGGTGAGTTGATTAACTTGCGCACGGGAGCATCGATAGTGACGGTGGCTTGGAGGCGACCTACCAAAGATCACGACCTCTTCGATGCCGAGCTCACGACAATCGCGACGGCGACGACTGCAGCTGGCGCCACATGGTTGCGCTTAGCCGATCACAATCTATTGCCTGAGGAAGCGCCCTATGCAGCCGGGATGCCTATTCTTGCGCCTGTCGACGAACAAGGGGCGCTCACACCTAGCCGATGGCAGGGTGAGCGGGCGATTGATTGGGGCATCACCAACGATGGCCTTCGCCAGCTCCGGACGAGATTCGGTGTGGAAAAGTGCGGTGATCACAAGATGCTCCATGTTCTCGAGCATTTTCCCCACCGGCGAACCTCGACATGGACCTTGCAAGGCTCTATCTCCTTAGCCAAGCCGGATGGTATCAGCACGTATCAATGGCGAGCGTGGATCGCTGAAGGTTTTTGCTGCACCAGACCTGGCCGGACACAGTGATGTGGATGATCAACGGCAGACCCTTTGCGACAGGGCTGTGGCTGCTTTTCAACATGCGCGTCGTCGTGCAGGCGAACGTGGCCGTCCTCCTGGTCGCGTTGCAGGCGTCCGCGGTGGCTTACCAGTTGCTGTTTTGGGCAGTGCTCAAAATGCTCCAAGAGCAACGACGTCCAAAGTCCGCCAGCTTGAGAACTTCTTGGGCCGAGCTTTGGAGTACAACCGCGGAGTGGCTGCTGGCCGACACGACGTCCGCCTCCTGAACAAGGTCCATTCTACATGGCCTGGATGTGTGCCGCCGGATACAGACCTCCAGGTGCTACCAGCCCGAGTGCAAGAGTGCATTCACGCTGAAAGACAAAAGAGGCGGACCCAGAACTTGACCTGCTGGCGCAAACGTATGGAGCTATGTGGCAAAGAATGCTCTCGCTGGCTTCATGATCGCAACTCGGTACTTCATCTGTGCGCTGGTTTCAAGGCTCCCGGAAGGAGGACACCACGAAGACTGGACATCTCCTCCGTGAGGCGTGGCGCACGAAGTTGGTCGACGGCTTCTTGCACATGCCTCGCCGTGACTCCGAGGAGCTCCTGGCCATGAACGCTGGCTACAACGCGAACCAGGCGAAGGCTACCCAAACCTTGTACATCACCGCGTCGGCGGAGCAGCGAGGCGTCCTCCTGGGTGGTGCATTGAGCGAGGCCGCTTACGCGGCGATGCGAGATCAAAGACCCCGTCGAGCCCCTTCCACACTGCATCGCTGTGGCATATGTGGAGCGCCAGGCGTACCGTCATGGGAGCATGCATTGTGGTTCTGCGTTAAGGAACATCGACCTCCGCGACCTGCTGACCCTTGGTCGTGCCGCTTGGCTTGGGCCCAGGCCCATGAACCTGCTTCTGCCTCGGCGCAGCGCTTAGTGTTTGCCGCTTCTGTCAGAGCTGAACTTCGCAGAAGGTTCGGTCCTGACACCTGGGATTCCTAGCGACGTTGCCGCTGTCGCTTACTTTCTGTATCCCCTCCCGGGGACGTCTGAGCTGCCGATGCCGCGCTGTGGTCTTCTTCATGGGGGCCCAGTTCTGCGTTAAGATTCATCAGCCGGATGATGGTTGGCAGGTCTTCACACCAGATGGTGACCTGCCGGGAAGCTCGTGCTCGGCAGTGCGCGGCGTTTGCCACGAAACACTCGGAATTGCTGAGCATGTTCTTTCACATTAACCGAAAACGTGGTGTCCGGTTGAACACCATGTCGCTGTCGGTAAAACTCGAGTGTGATTCGCCACGCCTGTAGGAATTGAGACTGTGAAATGGAGTTGAAAACCCCAGCCAGGTCCTGATTTCGGCAACGCAGCTGTGCAGTGGTGCCGGAGTGGAAAAAGTCGCGAACCTGACTGAGAAGTTCGTACACGTCGCCTCTGGAAAAGGCCTGAGGGAAGGCAAGGCTGCAGAGTCTATGTAGTAGTCTGGAGGTAGCCTCCAGCAAAGGTCTCATAAAAGCATCGACGAACGAGACAATCGGTTGTCCCGATGCAAAATCTTTCTTGCGATTTGGCAACGCATACGCCTGTGGGACTACGGGGGTACGTCGAAAGGCCCACGGATAGCGGCGGCGAAGGTCTCGTTTCGCTGCTTTTTGGACCTTTTTGAGTTGTTCCTCGAACACGCGAGGAACTTCTTGGAACACTTGCTGGTTACCGAAGGCGTCATCGAGCATTCGGTGATACAAGGTGGGGCAAAAACAAACTGCAGCACGAGGACGGTGATCCTCGGTGCGCCAAACGGCACCACGTGTCTTGGTTTTTAGACTGTCGACGGCTTCTCATTTAGATGTTTGTCCCAAATCTGTTGAAAAACGAGAGTGACGTCTCGTGGTGGGCCTGGCAAGCCATTGGTTCTGCACCAGTTTGACCATCCCTCGGTAAACTAAATCCGGAGTTGTTCTTTGTCAGGAAAGAAAGTGTCAGTGGTGGATCCGCTGGCAGCTTCTCAAGGGTGTTGAGGGAGTTAGTAACCTCCGCACCCTTAGCAGCGATGTGGCCACCAAACATGGGGGCCTTGGGAGCAAACTTTCGAATGATGTCACACTTGCACGTGGGCTCCCTTCGTGCAGCCCACTGCTTCAATGCGTCTTGATGATTGCGCAACACCTGTGCAATCCTTGGGTGGCGAGGGAAAACCACCGTAGTCTTCGGCACATGAAAGGGAGTGACTGCATGAATGCAGTCAGAGATATAGGCCCTCATACATGCTCTGAGGTCCTTGCGATAGGTTTCATGAGAAAGGAAGGGTACTCGCAATGGTCGGTGTCCCTTGGGAGGGAGGAAACCTCGAAATTTGAGAGCAGAGGTGATAGCGCGTAGCGCGTTGGGTGCCATGTATGCAGGCAGGTGTTTGGCCATGCGACGCAGGGCACATAACGCGGGATAACTGAACTCATTTCCCCTCAAGCGTTTGGCTGCCGTGAAGTGGGCCTCAGTGTTGCTTCCCAATTGGGTAAGCAGTACCCATGTTGCCTCTTTGGTGCGAAAAGAAGGCTTCTCGAAAATGGCAAACATGGGGGCTGGTAGTCCACGGCCTGTGGCAGATAACTGTTTCTTTCGACCTTTGCGCCATAAGCGCAAAAGGCCAATCTTTTGGGCATATGTGGCGTCAGGTGGCTTAATGATGCCACGACGCGGGCAGAACCACCGGGTGATGAAAGGGAAGTTAAGCGGCGGTTGCAGTGAGGGCCTGTTCGCGCCCTCGGAGGACTTCGCTAGCCACAGTGTCTGATACGGGGATCACACCCCAGTCCCAAAAATTACGGTGATGCGCCCAAAACCGTATGGAAAGTTCTGCCGACACAAGCTTGTCTTCGAGCACCTGTTTGTACTTGCGGTACGTACCTGGTGTGCTCTCGGACCATCACGGATTTCTCCGTGCTGCCCACGTAGAAAAGGTTGGCGTGCTTCTTCACAGGACAGAAGCGAAGGTACAAAACTGACTCGGCGCAAAATTGTTGGAAGCTGGGGTAGCCTGGTAGGATACCCAGGGCACGGAAAACACCTTTCAGCACATGGGTGTCGGGTAGGGTCCGGTATGCTTCATGTGTGGCGATCCGTGCGCTGCACCACTGGGCCACGCTGCAGCTGGAAATCTCCAAGTGTAAAAGATCGGGGGCAATGCCGCCGATGAGACATCGAAAAGCTTTGGCGGCGGCTTGCGTTTGCCTGTAGGAGCCAACTGCAATGAGCTTGCCCAGAGGCTGCTTCTGTAATTTCGTAACTGTGCCCGGGGGAACTCCCCAAATAACTGCAGTCCTGCGGATTTTTGTTAGGAAGTCGTCGGCATCCTGGGATTCTACCCAGTCTTCAACTTGTTTTAACCAATCCTGCAGCCCGGACTTCTTGCGATCGCTCAGGGACAAGGAGTTGATCCAGGCTTTAAGCTCCCTGTCGCGGCACTTGGCAGGAAGGTGAGAAGCAAGCCATGGCGAGCCTTCTTGTGGTGGCTGCAAAATGGAGGAAGGGTCAGGCTTACCAGGAGTGCCGGTGTTGGAGCCTGGGCTGAACTGTAAAAAAGGCAACTGTTTCAGATTTTGACCTGCGAGGGCAGGGACAGGGACTTGAGGAGCTTTGACGGCAGAACTTTGTAGTCCTGTTTCTGCAGGTGATCCAAGGGGAGAACGGTCGACATTATTCGCACGGGTAGGAGGGGGAGAAGAAGGGCCAGGGGGAATGCTGAATTCTGGCCTGGGATTCACAATCTGTTTCCGTAGGAATCTTATGTTTCACTTGATCAACAAGGAATTGGGCTAAGGCTTTCACAGCCACATTCTTGGCTTGGGAAGTTTGTGTTTGTACCGCATGGTTGGTGGCGGCAGCATCGATGGCAAGACCTTGAGCCCGTGTTTGTGACAATAATTCGCCAGCAAGGACCAGCTCAGCTTTGGTTTGGGCCACGACGAAGTAGGCCTCCTTGCCACTGGCGATCCATCGAAGCCAATAGCTGTTCCAACCCTGGCACAGAAAGTGAGGAATGCCAGCGATTCCCTTCTCTCGCGCTCAAGAGGATGACACAACATGACGAGGACAGCTGAGGTTCCCGATACTGCGGCGGGTGTCAAGGTAATCACTGTCCTGCAGCCAGTTATCGGGTACGGACAAAGTCAAGGGAGGCTGTGGAGCTGCTACGCCAGGGTCGCTGGATGCAATAGGCGATTGCGATGTGGGTAGGTGGTTTGGAGTATGACGTGCAGTTACCATGGGTTCAACTGCAGTTGCTTTGGCTTGGCTCCCGGGTGCTCCCGGATACGATGCATGAGTGTTGCAGGGGAAGATGGTTTTGGCGAGTCCTGGCATGGACCCCAAGGTGGGACGCAGTGGCATAACAGTGTTGTGGGCCGGCGCCGTAGGCCAGTGCCCATGTTGCAAAGGAAGATGATTGGGCGCGAGGAAAGGACGTGGAGGGCTCCCAGGTGCCAGGTTGGCGAGGCTGGAAGTGAAAACCCATGCGTGGTGGAGGAGTGCGACTGCGATCCATGTTGTGAATCGAGAGCGTGAAACCAAAATAAATTCGACACACTAAGTTGAGCAAACTAGTTAGAAAATTCAAGCAAGATGGGCAACACATCGGCATGACACTATCAATGCTTTGTTTGTGCAGGCGACTCGAAGATCCTTCACAAAGGAAGGGGTACCACAAATCCCCGAATTCGGGTAAAGGCGGCATTGAAGGCCCAGCGATCCTTAGCGCGGATAGCTCCTCGACGAAAACAAAGTCGAGCTTCCTCCACGGTGTCCGACCAGGACACCCTCAGATGTGGCTGCACTGTGTGGCATTCGCCCATGATGAGCATGCCCTGGAGACCTTTTGAAATGCGAAGTTCTTTGGCATCCGCCTGTTGCATCGTATTTAGATCAAATTCGCCCACTGCAGCTTGGCAATAAAAGGCAGTGGCAGGGAAGTCAACTTCGGAACCTTTGTTGATTCCATTTCCCGGCATGGTGGGACGAACTTGGAGCTCTTTGAAGATGGAGGCAGCAGTAGGGATGTCGGTCCCGTAACACCAAACAAAGCTGTACCGGTACCCCGGTGCATGTGCTCCGGTTTGTCCGAAGGTTGGCACCGGTGGTGTGGTCACTGGGACAAAGTGGCACTGATACAAATCAGCAACCTCAAACGTGCCACAAGACTTAATCTGAACAATGCGAGGGGAGGTAGCGGCTAGTCCCGCTGCCAATGACATGTGCCAGAGTTCGCGAGCAAGACTCGTCGGCATGGTAGGGATTGCCGCCGCGAACTCATGAGCAAGGCTTTCTTGCTCCTCGACGTCCACTGCGTCGAGCTTTGGCTGCTCGTCGGGTAGCAGCTCGGCTGCGGCCTTAATGCGATGTGGGGAGTCAGCTGCCGCTGCCGCCTCTTGCCTTTTTTGAGTTCCAGGCGGCGTGGTAACCCTGGCGTCGGGACTGCAGCTGAGAATGGTGGCCCTTGTTGCCTGAGTGAAAAGGCTTGCCACGATGAACAGGTGGTGGTGTAGGTGGTGTGTCATAGGTGGCCGTGTTGTAAACGGTCCATGGTGCAGGTTGTGGCACATGATGTAGTGGCACTTGCTGCGGCTGATAGGAGGCAGATGGTCCAGACTGCTGTGGGTGAGACATGGGAAGCATCGGCGGAGCAGGTGGCGCATTACCGCCTGGTCCTGGTGCCAGGACCACATGAGCGCGCGTTGGGCTGCGGCTGCGGCCACGTCGGCTTGCGCAACGGGACCTAGGAGTGTCGCTAGCACGGTAATGGTCGGGGAACGCGCGGTGAGCGGCTGTCCATGCTTTGGCGAGCATGGTGACGGCTTTTGTGCTTCACCTGGCGTGGAGAAACCTGGCCTGACCTCTTGTGTCCATGACCTGAGGAAGGGCGGCGCTCGGATCTGGATGCACGACACGATGCTTGGAAGAGGCAGGTTTGCGCTTGGAGCTGGACGCGGGAGCCTTGTGCTTGTGGGAGGCCTTCTTCCTTCGATGCAATTTGCGTCGCAGCGCCTCGGTTGACGTGGAAGATGCTGAAGAAGAAGTGGAGGTAGAAGTCGATCGCTTCTTCTTCTTGTGCACAGCCGGTGCACGACTCTGAAAGGCAGCAAAAGGAGTTGCAAGCTGAAGTGGGGCTTGTGATGCAACAGGGTATGGCGTGGCTGGCTGCAAGGCAGTCAGCTGTGGTGCACATGGGCCCACGCACTGTCCTGCGCGAGCGTCGTACAGCATCCTTTGCAGAAAAAACCCGGGACGGACAGTCGCTTGAGTCAGAAAACTTGCACTACACACATGACTGCATTCACTCCATGGTCCTTGATGATGGCATCGGCTCAATCAGAACGAAACCTGATACCTGTGATGATGATTCGGCCTATGAGTCAGGAAACTGTCACAGCACACTTGCAATCACTTCCTACCTGCAGCTGCACCTCGCTGCCTGAAGCCTGCCTGAGTCGCGTTGCCTGAGCCCCATCCCCAGCAACCCTCTGAAAACTCGCTCACAGAACGTCGTCCGCAAAGCACTGGCTGCAGTCGCTCAATGATCCTTGATGATGGCATCGGCTCAATCAAAATGAAACCTGACACCTATGATGATGATTCGACCTGTGCATTCAGAGTCGTGCAGAGTTGGCGTCATCATCCGCTATCGCGGGTCCAGAACAATACACACTTTGGCTTGACACGAACTGATGCAAAGGAAGACAGACCGAACCAGACTTGACAAAGACAAACTCAGAAAAGTTTCACTTGGTTGTTCCAGGTTCTTGGCTTAGCCTGGTTGCCACACAAATGAAAGCTGCAGGTACGTGATCCCAGCGTCCCAGGATCATATCACACTCGACAGACAGGTGTCTTCGTTGGCCTGAGCCCTGTCTGTGAGCCTCAGGCCCCCTGCATTGATGAAAAGGTTCTGCAGTCGCCATGTACAGGCGTTTACACACACACACACACACACGAAGCTACATCAGCTCTCTGACGCTCTCTGCGTACCTTGCCGAACATCATACGGGTGCCACCCTTCGTGGCAGGCTTCACACCTTGCATCTCATTTCAGCATACATGCCAATACACTCGCCATCAGTCTACATGTTGCTGAATAGCCCGGGCACGAGTCTTGATCATGCAAAGCCCGGGGAGAACGAACCTCACATGCGTGCAGCTCACTCCGAAAAAGATGCATGCCGCTCGCATCGACAACGTGCTGCTACAGATTCTTGAGCATGATTCTGAGTCTGCAAGCATCCATCAAAGCCTCAACGCCTAAATTGGCTTCCAAAAGCTGTCAAGGTGGCTTGCCGTTGGTGGTGACTTCGCTGGCACCGATC
>CAJNDV010001623.1:0-14343 GCA_905221635.1 Symbiodinium sp. CCMP2456
TAGTAGTAGTAGTAGTAGTAGTAGTAGTCGTAGTAGTAGTAGTAGTAGATTAGTAGTAGCAGTAGTAGTAGTAGTAGTAGTAGTAGTAGCAGTAGTAGCAGTAGTAGCAGTACTAGCAGTACTAGCGGTAGTAGCAGTAGTAGCAGTAGTAGCAGTAGTAGTAGTAGTAGTAGTAGTAGTAGTAGTAGTATATCTTAGACACGCCCACTCGTTTGGCGATTCCGATTGACTATATGTCTTAGACACGCCCCCTCATTTGACGATTCCGGCCAGCGGATTCAACCTTGGGGTTCAGGCTTTAAAATTCAAACCTCTTCGGACTCATCCTATATCTTACACGCCCTTTCATGTGGCGATTCCGGTTTCATCACATATTTCAAACATGCCCCCTTCATTTGGCGATTCCGTTTCATCATACATCTCAAAAACACACGCTCATTGGCGATTCCCGTTCATCTATATCTTAAACACGCCCCCTCATTTAGCGATTCCGGTTCATCATATACCTCAATCATGCACCGCATTTGGCGATTCCGGATTCATCATATATCTTAATTAACACGCCCCCTCGTTTGGCGATTCCGGTTGATCATAAATCTGAATCACGCCCCCTCATTTGGCGATTCCGGTTCCTCATACATCCACACGAAGCCTTCTCATTTGGTGCTTCCGGTTCATCATCTATCTTAAACACGCCCCTTCCTTTGACTATTCCTTCCTTACTTCCTTCCCGTATTTCTGTCCTTATTTCTTTCTCTCCGTATTATTTCGTTCTTTATTTCTCTCTGTCGTTGCTTCTTTAGTTTTGTCTTTCTGTCTTTCGTTCTTTATTTCTTGCTTTCTTTCTTTATTTAAATACTTATGCCTTTATGTGTTTATTTCGTTATTTCTTTGTTTACTTCTTTCTTTATTTCTATATTTCGCTATTTATGTCGTCCTTTCTGTATTTATTTTTTATTCATTATTTATTAATTGCTGTCCTTCTTTACTTCTTTCTTTCTTTATTTCCCTCTTTCTTTCTTTATGTAGGTCGTTATTTCTTTCGTTCGTTCGTTCTTTCTTTATTTCGTTCTTTCTTTATTTCTCTCGTTATTTATTTCTTTATGTATGTCTTTCTTTCTTTCTGTCGTTCTTTCTTTTTGCCTTTCTTTCTTTCTGTCTTTCTCCTTTTGGATACCTGTCTAGTTTTTTATGCCTGTTTATATGTTTGATGCCTGATTATTTTTCGATGCTTATGTATTTGTTTAATGCCTGTCCCAACCCTAAACCCTAAAGCCTTCACCCTAAAACCCTAAAACCCTAAAATCCTAAACCCTAAACCCTAAAGCCTAAAGCCTAAACCCGAAACAAGTAGCCGGGCAACAGGTTTGATCGCGAGACGCGCTCCAGTTCTTGAAAGCATTCCGAGGTACCGACTGATCCACGATGGTTTTTTCCAGGCGTATCCATGGGCAAATCCAAAACAACCTGAACGTTTTGCAAGGTGCTGTCAACGCATCTGGCAGCAGCAAGTGCCGCTAGAGCACGTTCTCCACGCCAAGACCAGATATGCCTTAGTGCATAAACAAATCGTACGGGGAACCTTCGGCACTGATCACGGTCACCGTCTGTGCTGCCACAGTGGGTACAGTGCTAAAAACGTTTGAAAACAAAACGAGGTGCATGCGATTAAAGCACCACGCACCTTGAGCTTTACATCTGCGCGCCTGAGCAGGACAGGATGTGTGAGCATCACGACTCCTGCCAATTGTTGCCGTAAGGGCCTGGATGAAGGTACGCAGATTTCCCGAAAAATGCCATCATGCCTCAGTTCGTGTCGCAAAGAAGAAGAAGACAACCCTGGCTGCAAATGAGCCCTGGCACTGACTTCACAATGACATGGGAGTTTCCGAAAACTAGGGGTACCTTATTTGGGGTCCTTATATTAAGGATCCTATTATTTAGGGTGCTATATGGTGCTATATTAGGGTCCCCTATTCTCGGAAACCCCCATATGCCCGGTCCAGAGGACCGGTTCTCAGCTCGGCACTGGCCCAACCCATGGGACACGCTCGTCATTCCAAGGTGAGGCCGACTCTTCAAGTCAGGCCGGGATGATCACTCCAACGAAATGAGGGTTTCCGAAAATTAGGGGTACCTTATGATGGGGTTCCTTATAATAAGGATCCTATTAATTAGGGTACCATATTAGGGTCCCCTATTTTCGGAAACCCCCAAATGGAAATTTGTGCACCACATTTCTCAACAAAAACTTAAACCCTAAACCCTGCCTAAACCCTAAACCCAAATGCAAGTTACGGACGGCTTCACCAGGGAAATGTCTGGATGGCATACCTCATCTACGGCTTCTACCAAGGGCCAAAGAAAAGTAGCTCGGATTAGATCTTGGGTATGTGGGGGTTTCCAAAAACAGGGGACCCTAATATAGTACCCTAAATAGTAGGATCCTTATTATAAGGACCCCAAAACACGGTACCCCTAAGTTTCGGAAAGCCCCATGTAGGGGAAGCTGTCCTAGAGCTGGGAGTGCCTGCGCCAGAGTCTCGCAGGAACCTCAGGTAACCTACGAGCTTGTGCTGTCAAGCTCCACATACTATCTTATGTACGTAACGGATCATGGGACTAAGGAACTGAGGTTATAAACAAGGTAGCTAGACTTATAACCCCAATTACGGTGCTTATAACCCTACTTACTAAGTCCCAAGATCCTCCTAGTACTGGGATTGTGCGAAAGCCAGGCCCGTGCGACCACTGCTTCTGACCGGAGTGCTGAGGTGTAAAATTTGTGTTACCACTGCGGTCCGCGATGTGTCGAAGAGGACTTGCCGCTTGCGGCAGAAATCGAGCCAAATGATCTCTGACATGTGCATGATCGCGCGGCAGCACCTGAAGAGTGTTAAAGCACTATACTAGACTAATTATACTATAGTATACTGCAACTGTACTGTACTCTTCTATTTTATACTATACTATACTATCGTGCGTGGTCAGGTTTTCGATTCCAACGGGCCGCTGCAGTGCCTCAACCCCAGATAAGAAGGAGGCCTTCATAAATGGAGATACTTAAGTAGTCTCCGCTAAACTCGTCCACACAAGCAAGGCGTGGTGATCGTGACACCACGAGGTACTAGACATGCTGTTCAACGCCAATTCGGTGCGATTCATTGGTCAAGGAAAATAACCATGCGAAGCCAGTCCCTTCAGGAGATGGCCGCCAGCTCTGACCAAAACTTTGGATAGACCGCACCTGGCTGACTAATTTTGTACAGCTGCTGCCGCAATTTCACTTCCATTTTGGCCACAGCTTCGTGCGTTGGACCGGAAAACCACACCTGCACTCCAGCAGCTTGGGCCAAAAATTGCTTCATGCTAGACATCTAAGGCACGAAACACATGTTCCAAGACCAGGACACCTGCGCCAGTGTGGTTCCGGGTCCGGCGTTGGCATCATCCTTCGTTAGCACGTAGCTTGGAGCTTTGATGCGGCGGACAAGCTGTGCTCGTCCTTGGCTTTGCAGTGAATCCAGCAATCCATAATCAACACACTCGTTTGCTTTCTTGCCGGAGATGTCGACGATAACGTGGCCTGTTCAGGGACAACAGGAGGGACCCCTACAAGGCACCCCTAATCCTAATACCCTATATAACCCTTATATACCCGTTATATCGTCTCATAAAGCCCCTATGTAACCCCAAGGGTCCCTTTAAGGGTCCCTCCTTTCGTCCCTGGATGGCCTGTCGTTGGGTCCACTTGGTTCTTCACATTGATCAGCATCTCGCAGCACACTCGGAAGCCGCCACTTTCCCACTCGGACAACCTATACTGAACTTAGACCCCTTGCAAAAATTATAATTTTAGCTGCTTCTTAGGGTTTATAGTGGATTAAAAATTATTTCTAAGTACCCCTAAGCAACGGTGTCGCTGAAGGCAAAGTGTCGTGGAGCACCAGCTCGAAGTTGTCTCTGTAAAGATTGCTGCCCACGGAAAACTTGTATCCATAGTGGAAGGTGTGCGCACAGCGAGGGTTGATCTCACAGAGCACCATCTTCGGCTCTCTATCTTCTTCCTTGCCGCCCGAGACCCAAAATTCCACGTTGCAGAACTGGCGTCTGTAGCCAGCCTCGATTAGTTTGCCCATGAACTTTTCGAGGAATTGTTTTGTCTTTGGGATCTGCTTCGGGTGCAAGTTCATCGGAGGAGTAATGTACGCAAGCCCTGTGTGGTCTTCAAAGTAGACTTCCTCTGTGAGGCCATAGTGGACCAACGTGCCACTAGAATCCACCAACCCCTCATAGCAGTACTCCACCCAGCCCGCATTCATGTCGATCAAGTGCTCTGCCAGGAAGGGCGGGGGTGGCCCGCCACACATCTCGGCACTCAGAGCCCTTTCCTTACTTTGGCAACAAGATGTCACAATGATTTTGCAAGTCACTACGGCAATTGTTGAAATCACGTTGCCAGCCCATTGTAGCCAACGGTCCGCCTCGCTGAGCCGCGATGTGATGGCGAGCGTAGTGTTGGCAATGGAAGTTCTGAGAGCCTCACACACCCGCAGGACGACAACTTGTCGGGTTTAGGGTTTAGGGTTTAGGGTTTATATTGTGGGGAAGGGGGGCATCAAGCAACAGCGCAGAATCAGCGTTTCACATCTGTGATGGAGCCCTCGGAGACTCTGGCTACCTGCTACCTTTCCAAATCACCAATTGGGGCCGTGATGAAGCCACAACGTTATCTACGGTGAAGGAGATCTGCCAACAGCTCAATCGCAGCCTCATTCTCACGGTAGGCGTCCAGGATCTCGGCCATGCGTTGCTCATCCTCCCAACAAAGGGGTCAAACTTGAGTGAGTAGCGCAGGGTTCACAGAACTCTTCCCGCATGCCCCCCTCTCCCCGATTCCTCACACTTGAAGACACCAGCTCCCAACGAGAGAGATGTATTCTTGAGCATGCACGGCCATTGCTCGGTGGGCACCTTGGAGATGAGGGTTGAGTTGTCCTTCTCGACATCTGGGTTCACCGACATGAACCAGAATCCGGGAGTCAAGTCCACAGAAGCGCGCTGCATGAACTTGTTCATGGACATGAGGTAGGCAAGCGGGGAAATGGAATCGGATCCCAAGGCGCGGTTGAGGAGGCAATGGTGCCAGGCATCCTTCTGGGCGAAGCCAACCACGGCAGTCACCCCCTCTTTCCTCAGCTTTTCGGCCCAGGACTTGATGGAATCTTCACTCCAGTCGCCCTCCTGGATGCACACTGGTACCAGGCTGTAGTTTCTGGTAAGCTCCTGAAGCTCCGGCAGCATGTACAGCTGCGGGGGGAGCAGGCCAAGCCTGGGCCTGGCTTTGGACTCGACTCCCAAGTCCTGCATCGAGAACATCACCTGGGACGGTTTAGGGTTTAGGGTTTAGGGTTTAGGGTTTAGGGTTCAGGGTTTAGGGTTCAGGGTTTAGGGCTTAGGGCTTAGGGTTTGGGGTTTAGGGTTTAGGGTTTTAATAGGAGCCATAATGTAAGGACCCGTACTATAATGATTTTGGATAATTCCCGCCTTACCATCCATCTTCCACTCCAGACGTTTGCCCAGGCCCAGTTTCTCGTCGTTAGACTCCACTTTGCACGTGTTGTCTATGTCATGCTCCATTGAGCAGCCATGCTTCACCACTTGCTCTGCTCGGCTCGCTTGGCGATCATCGCCAAGAAACTGGAAGAAAAAGCCTCAACTGTTCTTGGGGCCCTTGCAAAAATTGTGATTTCAGCTGTTTCTAAGGATTGAGAACAGCCAACATTTAGAAAGTTAATTCCAGGAGCGCCAAGAAACTCCAGCGGGAAAACATGGTTCGGCGGCAAGACGTCAGCTCCTAACCACCAGGCAGTCCTTACTCACCTGGTGTGGACGCCCTTGCGCAGCACAAATTCCCCCAAGCACACGCAAGCCACGGCAAAACAAGCAGATAGCTCTGACCGACTGCGCGGTGTCTTTGGAGCCTCGAGCCACAAACTCAAGAGCACACCATGGTCACCATGACATGTGTCACAGCGCGGTTGCGACGCTGGCAGCACGTAAACCCTGGTTTTCCACCACAGAAAAAACTGTTCATGAATGCTCGCTTTTGTACTATTTCCCCCTTGTCGGCGGGATGAGGCCAAGACCACAACCCCTGCTGCAACCGGTGCATTCCAACTTCTAGCGGGCACCGGGGAAGAATGACAAGCGGTATTGGCGCGTCTAGCATCATGCACGCACTTGGCACCGTGATTGGCAAGCACGTCAATCCCTAATGACCCTAATGGTGGCATGCGTCCCATGGCGAAGTATGTTGAAAAACAATCATGCAGTCCAGAATGTCATGCAACAGCCAGCTCGACGCATCTTAAAAACGGCCTGAACAAGCACAACTCCTCATCAGAGGGGTAAGAAAAACAGGCTGACTTTTGCTAGCTAAGGAGTGAAACCCTCAAGAAGGCAGCAAAAACGAATCCACCGTCACCGGTCACCGGCTGGGATCTGCTGCGCATATTTGAGCTGGTGGTGCACAGCTCTGCTGTCACCACCATAACCAGCATGACCCTAGGTCACGACCGAACCGTCCACGGCTCAAAAACCATCAGGCTTGATCATCCTCAACCAGTGGCTCGTGCTGGTAGGAACGGTCCTCGCGGTAAGCCTGACACGGCCAGGTCGGGAAGCTGAGATAAGGAGGCCTGCAAACCTGACCCACAAACCATCGTCCTTCACACAGCAAAGCTAGCAAACGCAAACTTCTCAAACTTAGCAAACCAATGACTCAACGAACATCCGCGAAGGGACCAACAGGGTCAGTGGCAGCAACAGCGTGAGGAGTGCCGCGAAGATCGCTGTGGAGCTCTGGAAGCCGAAGTGCTCCACCAGGGCACCACCTGTCAAATCTTTGCTGGAGCTCCCTCAACCTTAAACCCTAAGCCCTAAGCCCTAAACCCTAAACCCTGAACCTTAATTCGCCTCAAACCTCAACCCTCCGCGTAGCCTCGGCGCCAGGTCACACGCTGAGGCTGCTCGAAGTGCCGACCTTCCTCATCGGCCGGGGGGGGGGGGGTGTTGCGGGATTCTAGGAAGGGCCCTTGAGTGTTCCTTGCAGGGGTTGAGGGTTTAGGGTTTAGGGTTCAGGGGATTCTAGGAAGGGCCTTTAAAATGGGCTATGACTATGAGGTAGGGTTCAGAGTTTGGGGTTCAGGGTTTAGTGTTCGGCGTTGGTGGCTTCGGGTTTAATGTTCAAAGGTTGCGGGTTTGGGAGCCTTGTTCGTGATTGCTGGGAAGGTGGTTTTGGGTGTTATCTCGAGCGGGGAGAAGTCTCAGGACATAGGGGTTTAGCAGTGATTGTCGGTTTTGTGGGCAGAAAGTCTATTGCGAAGGGTAGTGTAGTACATGTTGAGTTTATGGTTTGGGGCTTCGGAATTTGTGGGCCTAGGGTCAAGGTACCGGTCTAGGTATGTGGAAAGACTAGTTCCAGAACCCTCGTCACACAGAAATATTATGGATATGTAAATACATGCATGCCGGTTACCCATAGGGGCAAGCAGCATCGTATAACCATGGTGTGAGCCACGTTCTCAGAAACCACAGGGGGCAACCCTAAGCCAGGATTAACGGCCAGATTGAAACTTCTAAACCCGAAACCCTAAGCCTTAAATCCTAAGACCTAAACCCCTTTACCCTTTAATGGCTACAGTCGCTGTTATACCTCGGGGGTACACGCACTCGTGATGGGTGGCCTCCACCTTTGCTTTCTGGCGTGCGACGCGCGTGCCGTTGCTCAGGGTGGCTGCCTTTGAGCAGCCACCCATTTTCTGATGCAATGCTGACATTCCGGTGCCAGCTGTGCCAAACTATTTCCTGTGCACTGGTTTCGTGCTAGTAGCATGGGTTCTTTCTGCATGGTGATCGGCAAGAGAAGCAGGTGGCACAAGCTGTCCTTTTGCTTTTTGGAGGTGCCTTCGCCTATTTTCTGACCGACGGACCGACCCGGAGGTTCTTCTCTGTGATTGCGCTCCTTTTGATGGCGTCTCTGCTCTTGAATGAGTGGGGCATCAGCATGCTACTTCGTGCCATGAACGTAACAGCAGCATTCGCTTTTGCGTATGTGCTTGCTCAGAGTCCTCTGTGCAATGAGTATCACACAGTCTACATCTCGATTGCCGCTGCCACATGGGCCTTCACTTGTGTTGGACCATTGATGACTTCAACTCACATGAACACGAAGGACGCGAACAAGGTGAACGAACTAGCTTCGCGGGCTCGTAGGCATTACCTGTTCTGCAACTTGGCGTTTGTCTGGCTTGTGTTCATTAGCCACATGTCGAGCACTGATGTCTTCTTTGGCGGTTGGGTTGCGAACTATGTCTTGCTCATGTGCAGAAATTTTGTTCTTGGCCCACTTTGCATTTTGATTCGAATCGTCGTTTATGGAGTCGCTTATCTTTTGGTCGTTTTGTTTCCGGTCATTACCATTGAAACTGCGTTTGTTTGGGCACTAGTTTTGCTTAGTCTGTTCGCTCTGATGCTGTTTTACAGTAGTAGTCAAATCATTGTAACCCTTGCTCGCCAGCAGCATGCATGGACCAAGTACTGCTACATTGTCTTTCGGGGCATCGTCGCAGCACCTTGGATCAACATTGTTTCTTTCTTCGATGTTGGTGTGTGTCCAGCGTATTTCATGCTACTTGTGGCATGGACTGCGTTGGCACAGCACCTGGTTGGCATCTTTGGCACAACGGCTCCGCTTGGTGCTATGTTGGTAATGGCAACACTCATCTTCACCTCTTTGAGTCAAGAAGAGATGAAAATTCTCGCCGAACCACTGCCAAGCTTGCAATTCCAGTTCACATTGCCAAACGTGAACGTCAATTCCGACTTGCGTTCTGATAAAAATTTCGCACCACCTAAGAAGAATGAACCGGACAAGGTCACGAACGCGGGTCCCAAGGCTCAGGTGAAAGCCAAAGCTGAGAGGGAATCCGTGGTCCAGCCAGACTCCGGGGACCATGCCAGCAGCGTGAGCACTGTTCTACCAGAGCATTCAGCTAGTCAAGTGTCTGGGCATGAATCAGCATTGAAATCTGAAAAGACTGCGAACTATCCTGTAGCAGCTGGAAGTTCGAAGGCACTGATTTCGCTCGGGCACACGACACCGAAGGGGACAACGAAGTTCCGTGACAAGTCCATAAAGGAGCAACAAGCAATCGACTTTGGGACTGAGGTGCTTCACGTCTTCAAGGTGCCGAAACACGGTGTCAAGACAAAGGTCGTGTATGATGTGCACAAACGTGCAAACCCACCCAAAACTTTGAAGTTTTCTCAGGGCAAGCATGTTCATGACCTTGAAATTAAGTATGAAGAGACAGACAAGGGACCCATCGCAAAATACAAAGGAGATGCAACAATGCTTGGGACGTCCGCCAGCCACCTCAAGCTGCCGACCGGAGAAGTTGTGGGATTGCATGTTGGCAAGGGGGCGACACGACTTGGTCGTACGCCATCCTTCTCGATAGTCGCGTCAAGGCGGCTGTCGAGAAGTATTCTGGGTAACAGAAACAGCAGGGATGCGCGTGTCGTCGGCCAAGCGCACCGGCGGCATGCCGCTTTTTGACGTGGTGAGTGTCCTTACTCTTCATGTTGTAGTGACGGTGTGTATTGACCCTGCATCGTAGGTTCGTCCTAGCCAGGCGGGAGGCAAAAAAGCGTTAAACAAAAACTCACCCGACTTCCTCAACCGTAGAATGTACCAGACTTTAGCCTCTGGTGACCTCGAATCCAAAAGCCTCGAGGCTTCATCGATCGGGCGCTAAGTGTCCGCAAGAGCATCGGAGGAGTGCACGGTGCCTGGCAAAGGGTGCGGGGTTGACGGTTGAGGGTTTCGGTGATGTTTGGGGTTTTGGGGATTTGTGTATTGAATGTACAAGGTTAGGACTGAGCATGAAGATGTCGGCGTGGTTCAACACAGGGTCCGGGCATGTCGGTGGAGCACTGGAAACTCTTAACCCATTGTAACGACGTAATTCTGGGCAGTTCCACCCGAGCATACTAGAACTAACCTGGAGTTGACCGGGTATTCTGGACCCTGATGTAGGGGCCTTAATAATTACCTATACCATTCTTAGGGTTCCTTCTTGTAAATATAGTATAATAATATACCCCCCAAACCTTGTTCTAGTTATTAAGGCCCCTTTGTTGAACATGTGGGTCGTCGTCCCCGAGGGTCGACTCAAGCGACCTGAAGACTAAGCCCCGGCTCCAGCCCGAACTCCGCCACTTGGAACACTTTGAGAGCTTCATGAATAGGGCTAGAAATGAGCACGCCCGCCACAGCTATTACGGAATCAGGGTGCATGATATTGAATTGTACCCCTAAGCCTGAGGTCCTAATTCCTAGACTCTAAATCCTAAACCCTAAGCCCTAAACCCTAAACCCTAAATCCGAACCCTAAGCCCTAAACCCTAAACCCTCCTTGCATGACGGTGGCCCACTTGGGCCTATGGACCCATGGCCTTCTCTCTTCGGAGCCTTGCCGGCCTCCGGCGGGTCGGAGGAGGTTGGCTGCTCTAGAAAATGGGTAGTTTTCAAAATTAGGGTCCCTTTTAGGGTCCTTTTTTATAAGGGTGCCGTACTATTTTGGGGACCTAAAGAGGGACCCTTTTTAGAGAACTACCCATGTATGGTTTAGGGTTTCGGGTTTAGGGTGTAGAATCCTACAGTTTCGTAGGTTATGTTATGGTAGCTTATGATAAGCGCCTGCAGCTTAGTAGGTTATGGCAGTTTAAGTGGGGTTTGTGGTTTAGGGTAGGGATTGCGGAGGGTCTTCGGAGGATGGCGTGTGCTCCGCAAGTTTTGGTTGGCTTCATGGAACTCATGTGTTTTATGGGTTTGGTGCTAACGGGACCTTGTTCCATTCATTGAACAACGTGTTTAGAATAAGACTATGCTAAACTTGAAGGCCTGAAAATTCGCAATACCATTTCTGTAGGGCTTCCCGAGTATGCTTATAGACTTATCGTACAGGAACCTCCAAGAATCCCTTCCATCCTAGATGAGGGCTTCGGAGTTTCTACGAAGAGCCCGAAGGTGTAAACCCGAAGCAAAACAATTCGATGTTTTGCGTGAAACCCTAAACCCTAAACCCTAAACCCTAAGGTGTAAACCCTAAACCCTCAAAACACCTACAGACTCCCACATCCCTGAGGTTAAAGGGCCCTCCCTTTGTTTGGGGTTTAGGATTTAGAAGCCCTAATCGAAACTCGAGGCCCTAAGCCCTAAACCCTAAACCACAAGCCTTAAACCCTAAACCCTAAACCCCAAAAACCCTAAACTCTAAACGCTAAACCCAAAACAAAACCTAAACCACAAGCCTTAAGCCCTAGGCTCTAAGCCCTGGACCCAACTCCAATTGAAGGGTGTCGAGTTTAGGGCCAGAGAGAGATCGCCAAGACAACGACCTACTTCAAAAGAGGATGCACATCTAAAGGGGTTTAGGGTTTAGGGTTTAGGTTACAAGTTATAAGCACTCCTTACCAACATGTCGAGAGGCAATGTTGAACACTGGCCGAACCCTGGACACTAAAGGATCTGGGCCCTAAATCCTATGTAGTAAAAATATAAGCTAGACGAAACCCAAAGTGTGTTGAAGCCAGGAACAGCTCCGCAACAGGATCACCGTCCTGACTGGCCGTCTGGCACAGGTCCTCCTTGGATTTAGGCTTCATGTACAGGTGTCTATAAGGGTTCCGTATGCGGGTTGAGGGTTCAGGGGTTGCAGTTTAGAGTTTGGTGTTTGCGGCCCAAGTTTGGGGTGCTTGGGTTAACGGTTTTTGGGTTTTGGTACAGTGTCGGTGTGTCTCAGTATGTTTAAGGAGGGTTTGGGGCAAAAGACGGCAGGGCGTAAGCTTTCGAAGGAGGATTTGGCCAACGTGTTGGCCTGATAGGGCGGGGAATTGGGCTTTGCGGGTCGGAGCTTGTGCAGTTTATCGTCCATCGATTTTGGATGAAGTGTCGCGGGCCGCGGGCTGTTCACACGGCTCCGGCTTAAAGTGCGATAATTAAGGGTTTAGGGTTTAGGGTTTAGGGATGTGGCTCGGGTGTGTCGACCTTGGATCTCCCAGTTGTGAGAGTGTAAAGCCTAAAGGGCCTAAACCCGATCTGGAGGTTCTCCAGTCCAAAGTAGGGTTTAGGGTTTAGGGTTTAGGGTTTAGGGTTTAGGGCTTTATGGGTCGTTTTTGTAAGGGTGCCGTACTATTCTCGGGAAAGGGACCCTGATTCCCTCCTTGGGTCCGAAGTCTTCCAAGTAACTCGCTAAGCCAATCTCAAATCGGAGTGATCCTTCCTGGGTTTCAGGCTTTCGGTGTGATGGCCCTAAACCCTAAACCCTGCTCAAAAAAGGTCTGATGGCTGAAAAGGTTCTACTGGGTTTCAGTGGGCTTCCCCTGCAAGGCGAAGCCATTCCCGACAGTATGGGGCTTCAAGTTGGGGGTTTTAGGGTTTCGGGTTTTGGGTTTAGGGTTTATAGGGTTTAGGTAAAGGGTTTTCCGAAATCGCTGTGTCTTGCGTCGCATCCGTGTGCGAGAGAGAGAGAGAGAGAGAGGGAGGGTTCCCTTGCGAGCCTCAAAATCCGTAACGGTAAACCCCTAAAAATCCTAAAAGCCAAGCGACGTAAACCCTAAACCCTAAACCCCTAAACCCTAAACCCTAAACCCCTGACCCCCTAAACCCTAAAACCCTAAACCCTAAAGCCCTAAACGAAAGCCTAACCCCCTAAACCCCAACACCCGAAAGTCCCAAAGCCTCAAAGCCGAACCAAAGCCGCGGAGCCTGGAAGTTGTCCCTCGGAGGCCCGGCTACAGTGCCGGGCATTGGAGTCGGAATTGGCGGGGGAGGCTGGGAAGTTTGATCCCTAAACCCTAAAGGTTTAGGGTTTAGGGTTTAGGACCAAAACAGTTAGAATTAGGGTTTTGGGTTTAGGTTTGATCCCCAAACCCTAAACCCCCTGACCCTGCTACCCTGTAACCCCGCGTAACCCTAAACCCCAAGCAGCGCAGACCACCCTAAACGCTAGACTCTAGACGCTGAACCCTTCCTTAAGCCCAAGACCCTAAACCTCTAGCCCCTAAACTCCAGGCCCTAAAGCCCTCAAGCCAAAGATGACAGATGTTGCATGTTGAGCAGTTAGTTTTTTGCGGTCTTTGCTGGCAGAGCGATTAGCCATCCCTTTCATGGATGATGGTGTCAAGTAAGCCATTCTATACTGGTTCTTTGGAGAACTAGGACAGGGCAGAGCAGAGACCGGTTCGGGGCAAAACCCGTTCCAAAAGCAACCCGTCCACCCGAAACCACGATGAGTACAATTTCTATAAACCCCAAAAGCCCTAAACCCTAAACCTTTCAAGCCCTACACGCAAAACCCTGCACCTTAGAAGGCCTAAGCCCTGGAAGCCCTAAACCCCCAAATCCCTGAAACCCTAAACCCTAAGCCTTCAACCCTAAACCCTAAACCCCAAAAGCCCTAAAAACCCTAGACCCAAAAGGCCCTCAACCTTAAAACCCTAAGCCCTAAACACCAACATCCCTAAACTTTTTAAACCCTACACTTTTCATCTCCAAACCCCAAAATCCCTAAACCCTCAAACCCTAAGCCCCAAACCGCAAAACCCCTAAACTTTTAAACTCTGAACTTTAAAACCCAAAACCCTAGAACCTGAACCCTGAACCCGGACCCCCCCCCAAAAATCCTACAAAAGCCGGCCCTAATCCCTCAAACCTGAACCCTGAACCCTAAACCTCCAAAATCTTTGAAAAATCCGGACACTCCCCCAACATCCCTAAGTTTTTGAGCTCTCAACTTTTAAACCCTAAACCCTGAACCCTAAACCTCCAAAATCCTTGAAACATCCGGAGGCTCTTAAACTCCAAACTTTTAAACCCTCAGCCCCGAAATCCTTGAAAAAGCCGGAGGCTCTAACCCTGAACCCTAAACCTCTAAAACCCCACAAATCCTTGAAAAATCCGGAGGCTCTTAAACTCTAAACTTTTATAAACCCTAAACCCTAAACCCCAAACTGCTTTGTTTCTTTTCTTTGCTCCCATCCCGAGTGAAGTGGGCCATCGGCCAACTGAGTAGGCATGTGGAAGTGCACAGGCTTGGAGCTCAGAGTGATTGTGCTGCCAAAAAACTCCAAAATCCTAAACCCTAAACCTTTAAACCCTAAACCCCAAACCTGAAGCCTGAACCCGAAACCCCAAAATCCGACAAAAGCCGGCTAAACCCTAAACCCTAAACCTCCAAAATCCTTGAAAAATCCGGAGGCTCTTAAACTCTAAAC
>CAJNDV010001625.1:3018-15182 GCA_905221635.1 Symbiodinium sp. CCMP2456
GGTTTTAAGGTTTGGGGTTTTAGGGTCTTAGCTTTCTTCGTTTAAGTGCAAGGTGTGGGCTGATGGAAATGTAACGGCGCCGAAAACTTTCCAAGACCGAAGGGGCTACGCAGAATTTGGCACACCCACCGGCCTGATGAGGGTTTAGGGTTTAGGGTTTAGGGTTTAGGGTTTAGGGTAAAAACCACAGGCTGAAAAAAACAACTGAACACCCAAGGACTCAAAAACAGCTCTCCGCTCTCCACCCTCCAAGCCTCGTACTCAAAAAAACGACAACCATCTCGGGCGGAAAACTCCAGACAGGATCACAAGCAACCTCGAACATGAACAGACCTCGGCGAACTTATTATACAGCCCGAAAACGGACACTCAAAAACCCGCCAAACCGAATGAAACCGAACCCCGAAAACGAACAAAATCCTAGCCACAAAAGGCCTTGAAGTCCCTGCGAAGGTCGTCCCTCACACCCTACGCCCCGAACCGAAATCAAACCTCACGGTTTAGGGATTATAGGGTTTGATTTAGGTTTAGGGCTTACGATGCAACCCCAGAAACCTTTCCATAAAGGGCGGGGTCTAAAGCAAAACTCCGTCCCAAAGCTTCAATGAAGAAGCCCATCGAATCCTCACAGGAGCCCTTTGTGGAACACTCAACCCCAAGGTAGAACCCCCGCTCTAGGAAAAAGAACGAGGATGAGGATGCTACTACTGCCCCTAAGGGTCCATGTGCCCAAATAGCATATAATATACTTTGGCCCCAAAGTACATATGTAGGGACTACTTCAAGGCCAAACGAAGTATATACCACTTGGGTACATGGACCCTTCGGGTAAGGCCGAAAGGAAAGAAAAGGTGTGTCACAACCCAGGCGTCGACAATATCTGTTGGCGCCCCTGGACCCCCAAAACTAACCCTCCCGAAACCCTAACGACTCCAGGCGTAGGATAGGGCTTGGGGTGGGGTTCAGTAATGTTCTGGGTACTCGAAAAAAACTTTTTGAAAAAGCCCTCAACCCTAAATCTTAAATCCTAAACCTCAAGAGAGCCCCTTCCGACACAGTGGCTCCCGGCTTTCTTTTGGATGGAGGGACGGGGACCCCTGTTTGGTACTGCAGCGGTGTCGGTCCCTTTGAGCCGCGCGGCCGGCCGTGTGAGGAAGACAGCCGTTGAGCGTTTAGGGGTTCATGACCTGGACCCTATGCCGGGTTTAGGGTTAAGGCCCTACAAGTATGCTCTTGATCATGGTTTCCTTATGTTAGTCCTTCAATCGGAAGGTTATTGGCGCTTGAGGGAGGGTTTAAGAGTGGGTTGATGTAAGACTTCATAAGGGTCTAAGACGGCTTTCTGAGGGGATTAGACTTTGTAGGGCTGAAGATCTTCGATCTACGATAGAATGGTTTCAGAGTGTCGACCTAGCAAAGAAAGGTGGGCTTAGGAGCTAGGGTCGTCCGCTGGTTTGCGAGGCCTTGTTATCGTGAACCATGGCGTTTAGGTGATTTACACTACCTGCAGAGATTTAGGCTAAGCAGAAGTCAGCAAGAGCCCAGGATTTGGTTTCTGGTGAACCCTATAAACTCTATATAAATCCCGTTAGGGTTTGCGCAGTTTGGCCCCCCAGCCATCCGCAAAGCAAAGCGTTGTAAATTCAGAGGCATGCATCGTCTCTCTCAGCCCTCAGCCCAAAACCTTCAGACGCATTAAGAGACTGCTAGAACGGTAATACAGGTGCCTTATTAATTTGAATAGGGCTTTGGGGCCCAGTATACTATACTCATAACAAGGACCCCCCCCCCCAAAAAAAAAACAAGCAAACATCGTTGCATTACTGTGTTCCTGGTTGCGGGAGCTATACGCAAACCCGGCAACGTTAGACCGGGGAGACGAGAGGTCCCCGAGAGGAGACCGACACCCTGAATCCAACCTTAATGTATGGGCCTTACTAGTTAGTTTAGGGTTTAGGGGTTCAGGGTTTAGGGTTTTTTAAGTGCAATGGAGCGGTTTAGGGGTTTAGGGTTTAGGGTTTGAATCCAACCTTAGGGGCCACATGAACCCTCCGGCTCATAATGCAGTGGCCAAAATCATCAAGATAGGGTTTTTGCGGGGGTGTTCCTTATTGTATCTATCATATAATACACACCAAGACCTATTCTAATTATTCAGGCCCCTATATTTCCCTGTAAACGCGTCGATTTGTTGGAAGATGGAGAGCCCCACGTGGCTTCAGGGTCGTGTGGCCCTTATAGGAGCTAAGCTGAACAAGAAAGTGCGGCCAAGCGGCCAGGTGATGTAAAAGCAACTTGAGATCGCCAGCGTGCGGGCTGACCTGGCACGTAACAAGTCTTCAAGGGCCCTTAGAAATTTTAAAGCCCGAAAGGCTGCACATCAACCGACCGCCCGAAACTAATGTAGGGGCCTACTTAATAATTGGAATATGGTTTTGGGGTATAATTATACTATAACTGTAACTATCATAAGGAAACCCCAAAATAGTATAGGTAATTATTAAGGCCCCTATAGTAGACCCCCAAACCCCAAAGCCCAGCTGCGGGCGAAGGGTGCAGAGAAGCTCTATTCTCTTCCCAAGCAACTTCTGGGTCGGTTGCAAAAGCCCGAACCCCTCACAGCACGTCAACACCAAAGCCTGCATCAGGATGAGTTTTTTGAGCTTAAGATTTAGGTTTCTTTGGGTTTTGGTTTTATATGGGGTTTAGAGTTTAGGGTTTTCACCTTAATCAGGGCCACGATCGGGATTCTGATACTCATTCCCTTGAAGACAGGGAGGCTTGTCAACCTACATTCGTCCATGCTAAATCCCATACCCTCCGAAAGCCCCTTCGGCGGAAGGTCCAAACCATGCCAGGCCGACTTCCACAGAGAAACACCGCTTGTAAACCTGAGTGAGTTCGGGGAGCAACAACTGGGTATTTCTCGAAATTAGGGTCCCTTTGAGGGTCCTTGTTTATCTGGGTGCCGTACTATATTGGGGACCTAAAACGGGACCCTAATTTAGAGAACTGCCCAAATCCAGCTTTGAACTCTAAAGCTTTGATGAAGGGGCGTGGATACTTGATTAGCAACCCCATTCAATGCCTTAAAACAGATTACACCAACACAAACCCTACTCTAGTTACTAAATCCCTAAACCCTAAACCCTAAATGTCTCACAATAATACCTGCAGTAGTGTATGACCCCGCAACTAAGGGGCTGACGCTCATGGTAAGGTTTGGACTTACAATGATTTACATGCATAGCCCCCTCAAAAACGCAGCGTTTCAGGGTTCCTAACCATGGTGTTCATGTTTGAGCTCCTTTAACCGGTAGGTTTTTTAGGCTCCTGGTAAGGAGTAGGATCCCAGGGAGTGCAGGCTTGCGGTTAGAGGTTTGGGGGCTTCGGCTTCAAGGGCTTTGGTTTTGAGAATGCGGGTCAACATGGAAAAGCTCAGCGTGCTTGCCAAGTAGTTATAGCACAGGGAGCTTAATGATTCGAACAAGGGGCTTGGGGTATGTTATACTATAATTACCCATAGGCTCCATTTGTAGTTCCTTTTAGGGATTACTTTATTATAGGACCCTATAGGACCCGAAATATAGACCACAAAAGGGAACTACAACAGAGCCTATGGGTAGGACAAGGATCCGCAAGGTTGGCTTCTACAGTAGGCCAAGGGGGGCGCAGGCATGGGCCCTACGGCTCTTCGGAGCCCGAAACCTAGTGTATTACTATATATGGCGTTCTTTCTAGACGGTCCCCCTTTAAAGGGTAAAAAAGACGGGTAGGGCCCAATCCTCCTCCTATAAAAGCAAGGCGCGCCTGAAGAAGCGAAATAGAGAGGCCTAGATCTGATCAGGATGGTTTTCTGTATGATATTCTACAATCATAAAGGAACTATAAAGATACAGGAACTATAATATAGTATTCTATTCTATAATCATAAAGGAACTATAAAGATAAAGGAACTATAATGGAATACTGTTATCCACTATTCCGACCCTTGTCTTAGAACCAACACAGGGGTCCCACTTGATCTGGAAGGCCGGGTGTAAGATTCTCCGGATAGTGTTTCAGGATCACTGATGAGGCAACCTAGGCGCCGTCACATTGTAGCCTTTTGAGGGTTTAGGGCTTAGGGCTTTCGGCCTTCATCATGAGAATATGCACGTCGGAGCTCGATACTATGTTTATATGAAGGAGCCCTATGGAATCTATGCGGTATTGTTCAGGCCATACATTAACTAAGCATGGGAGCAACAGCACCCAACAGCAAAGCAATATCCGGGGCCGGCACATACGGTCCCCTCGCTTGTTCAGCGCCCGCCGGGCAATCAGAAACCAGGTGTTGACCTGTTGTGTGTGTGTGTGTGTCTTTGATGCCGATGTATTACAGTATATTGGTGTATGTAAGTAAATGTATGCGTATAATGTACGCCTGCTTTTTTGTTTTTGTGCGTGTGTGTCGGGGCATACGCAGTCTACAGTGCAATATAGGACTCTACAGCATTAAATGAGAGAATTGGGGTGTATCAGTGTATACCTCATGAACTAGAGGTGGTAGTCAACCCGTATAGGTAGTAGGCCCTAAGTTATAAACATCATAAACTCTACGTCCTCTGTGCAAAACCCAGGCGAAGCGCCTCCACGATCATGCAAGCCCCCATGAGCCAGCCGTGTTCTGGCCGCAGGTAAGGGATGAAAATGTATCCTGCGTGACCGCGCGAATTGTAGGGGTGGGCTCTCGCGGCTCAGGTCGCCAGGGTTTCGAGTTTCGCATTCGGTGTTTTCTCAAACGTCCTGAAGCTTGAAAGGTTCGAGTGGCATAAGGTTGGGGATGATAGGGTTTCGGACGACGACCACAACGACTAGGACTAGGACCACCTTCTTCTTCTTCTACTACTACTACTACTACTACTAAACTGCTATCACTACTTCGTCTACTACTACTACTACTACTACTACTACTACTAGTACCACTTCTTCTTCTACGACTACAACAGCGACAACAACTACTACTAGATCTACTCTCAGCTCTGGATTCACTGCTTGTACAAGCCTGTGAAGATGTACTGCAAAAGGATGGCTGCAGGGCACGGATAACCAACAAGAGACTCGGCTCTTTGACGAAGCAAAGGAGTCAACGCGGGTTGGGGCTTTCTGATGGAGGTCCTGTGGAGTTTGGGATTTTAGGGGGGGGGGTTAGGAGTTCAGGGTGTAAGTCGACGGTTTAGGTTTAGGGCTCGTGGTTTAGGGCTGGAAGGGCTTTGATGTTTCAACCCCACGGGGGCCCCTAACCTACTCTAATTGCGCACAACAAGCGACAGAACCCTACACTAAACCCTGCAAAACGCTACCAGCCGCGACAGCCCTCGCCGTTTCGATCTCCTATATAACCTAAGCCCTAAGCGATAAACCCACACCTAAACTCCAAACCCAATCCTTAATCTTATACCAACACCCCTATCCTAAACCCTAAACCCCAAAGCCCTAGTTTAAGGGGCCTAAATAAGGACCAATGCTATTTTTGGGCGCGAAATGATAATTGCAATACCAGAACCCCCCAACACCCTATTCTAAGCATGAAAGCCCCCAATATCAATACAGGGCCCTTAATCATTAAAGTAGGCTTTGGGGGGTGTACTATACTATAGTTATAACAAGGAACCCCCAACACCCTATCCTAAGCCTTAAACCCTAAACCCTAAACCCTAAACCCTAAACCCGAAACCCTAAACCCTAAAGCCCCTATGTTACGTCCTTTCTGGTTTCGTACTGAACCCCACGGGTCCGACGGTCGCGAGATGGTGCTTCAGAATAACTCCCGGGGACCTTTCGGCATGGTGCGTTCAGGGTTTAGGGTTTAGGGTTAAGTTTAGGGTTTAGGGTTTAGGGTTTCGGGTTTAGGGTTTCAGGGTTTAGGGGGATCTGGGGCTTCAGGGCTCGAAGGCCTCAAGCTTTGAGGGCTTTTGGGGGATTTTTTTGGGGGGCTTTAAGTCTCAAGTGGCCGCAAGGCTTGAGGGTTTAGGGGCCGCAAGGCTTGAGGGTTTAGGAGTTTGGGGCTTTAGGGTTAGGGATCTCGGGTCTGGGAGGTTTAGGGATTTTGGGGCTTTAGGCTCAAGGCTCTGGGCGTTTGGAGGTTTAGGGCTTAGGGCCTTGGAGGTTTAGGGCTTTCGTCGTTCAGGGCTTCGGAATTCTCTTCAGGAGGGGTCTAATTCTCGATCCTGAATCCTGAAGTGGTGTAGCAGCACAGACTCACTACCAGCGCCCTGACTGCACCCTCAAGCAAGGCTACGTAGTGCTACGTCTATGGTTCCTAAAAAAATATTTAGGCTCGAATAGAAGGCAGAAGGTAGTTGCCGCTTTGGTTTACGGTTTGGGCTTTAGGTCCCAACTGTGGTTTCAAAAGCCCCATACCCAAAGCCTAAACTCCTAGACCTTAACTAACTCCTAAGATCACTACTTGGGGTATATGTGAAGTAGGACGTTAACCTAGGGAGGTCACACCCAGAACCCAGCCGCTGATCCACCCAAACCTTAAACCCTAAACCCTAAACCCCTAATCCCTAAACCCTAAACCCGCTTCTAACTTAGGGCTGGTTGAAGATACTTTGCGCTCGGTTGGGCGCAGGGCGGGGGGAGGTCTTCAGTTCGGTTCTCTTCGTTTCGAATGATGCTACCCACTAACAATAACGAAGATTAGCCACATCAAGAATTGAAATTACCAAAGATAATCATCACCATAAAGCATGATATGAAACCCTAAACCGTAAACCCTATATACACCTTAATCATATATGGTGCCCCCCACCCCCCCTCCCCCGGAGGGCTTCGGGTTCGCTTCAGGGCTTCCGGTTGAAGTCTTGAGAGCTTTAGGGTTGCGGCCGCAGGTTTCAGGGTCGATCGGGTTCATGGGTTATGGGCATTAAGGGTTTAGGGTTTGGGCTAAAGGTTGCTGCAGGGTTTAGGGTTTGTGGGCATTAAGGTTTACCTAGAGTCTCCATTGTAGTTCCTTTTGCGGGATACCTTATCCGACCCTTAATATATAGTTGGTTAAACCAAAAAAAGGAACTACAATGGAGAGTATAGGTAGGGTTCAGGGGCTTCAACCCAGATTTCCGGATGCATCGGCGTGAGGGGGCTGAAAAAGGAGACCCGAACTTAACTGCCTGGACTCTGCGGCGTTTCGTGGGACCGGCTGTGCTACAGATCGAATTCTTCGTCTTCCCTAAAATAAAGCAGATCACCAGAGCTATACTTTCAGACCCAGGAAAAACCTTTCGAAATTCATTCATTCGGGGTCTCATATTTTGTAGACACTTGTATATTCCAACCCTACACCCTATACCCCAAAACCCTAAACCCTAAATCCCAAACCTCAAACCCTAAATCCGAAAACCCTTGCAAACCCCAGGACGGAGGGACCCTGCCCTGAGCTACGAAGAGCGGCGGACGTAGCTGTGAGCAGAGATTGGGGACTGCGGGACCCCATCTATGGTTTAGGGTTTGGGGTTTTGGGGCGGTTTAGGGTTTAGGGTTTGGGGTTTAGGGTTTAGGGTTTAGGGTTAGGGTTTAGGGTTTAGGGTTTGGGGTTTAGGAGAGGGTTTAGGAGAAGGCTCGACCCAGTGGACTGAGATTGAACACCAGTGCGAAGCAAAAGTAGCTTGAACAACTCAACCCAACAGCGAAGCTCCCGAGGCTTCCAGTCACATCCTAAACCCTAAACCCTAAACCCTACAACCCGAACCCGCCCTCAGCTACGGCCCTCGGCAAAATTCTCGGCCCCAGGCTTTACACAGTGAGGAAGTACCACGACCCAAATCATATCCTTGGCGAACGGATCTACAAGGCTTGGGGGGCTTCGTTTCAGCCCTTGGGGTGGCTTTGGGAGTGGCCCCAGGATTCTAGGCATCGGGGCTTTGGGTTTCAGATGTTTGGGAGTTCAGGGCACCGGATTGTGTAGGGGGCCGCGGCGTCTTCAAGACGCATCCTTGGCCACTGAGGGCTGTTCTACATGGGGGGTTTCCGAAAATAGGGGACCCTAATATAGTACCCCAGATAGTAGGATCCTTATTATAAGGACCCCCCAAATAATAAGGTACCCATGAATAGAACCACGGTTTCACCAGAAGCCCCACGCCCCAAACCCCGACTCTTCGACCCGGCATCCAAGCCTCCCCGAGAAACCCACACACTAAGCCCTGAACCCATATATGGGAGTTTCACCTTATTTTGGGCTCCTTGTAATCAGGATCCTACTATTTAGGGTACTATATTAGGGTCCCCCCCCCCATATGCCCGGCGAACAGTTGTCGCCTGCTGTGAGGATCCAGTTTCAATGGGTCTTCCTGAAGGATTGACGGCATTAGGGTTCAGGGGTACATAGGAGTTTGGGGTCGAGTCCAGGGTAGGGTTCTGGTTTTCGGTAGCCCGGATCGCATCGCTTGGTCTTCCGTGAGGTCAAACGTGGTAGCTCAATCGCATGCCATTTCACTCCGGCACACATAGCCACATCAAGGAACTAGCTCCGGAAAAGATTTAACGATACATATATATATATATGTATATATATATATGTGCACACATACGTACATACATACAAACATGCATACATGCGTACATACGTACATACATACATACATACATACATACATACATACACACGCACACACACTTGTTGATTCATGTGGCTATGTTGTTTATCGTATGCCCCAGAGCCGCGATAACTACATCCTACTTGATCGAAGAATGACGACGAGCTCCCTCCCTTGGAAGTGGGAAGAGCCACGCAGCAGCCACGGCCTTACCTTAACACCACTGCCACTAGGCTGGCACTTAAATGCCTTTGACAAAGACTCGTAAAGAAGATCCTCTTAGGCGCAAGAAGGGAAAACATCAAATGTTTCAAAGGCCTACTTAGGTCAGAACTTTGGATCGAGGGTCTAGGGCTTGGGGCTTAGGGTTTTGGGTTGGAGTTTAGGGCTCGGGGTTTGCATCTCGCCAAGGCGCTAGAATGAAGTAGGCCAGGGTGGTCCACCAGAACTCCGGGAAGGCCTGACCGAGGACAATCGCACAAGGCTGTTACCCTAAGGGTCCATGCACCCAAATAGTATCTACTTTGGCCTGCATGTAGTCCCTATGTAGGTGCTTTGGGGCCGAAGTATATACTAGCTGGGCAGGTACATCGCCCCTTGGCAACAAGTACATCCTCAAACCAAAACGCAATAGCCTACCATACTATAGGGCTGGGGCCCAGGATGTAGGATTCGTAAACCCGAAGCTTTCAACAACACCCTGAGGCCCAAGCCATTGAATAGACACAGTTTGGGACCATCGGGCTGTGTCAGCATCAATTGTGAATCGCCTCGCACCAAGGTCGTAAGTGCAGACCTGCATCCCTACTGTCAACTATTTTGCGCACTATTTGCTTGTTTCGACCAGTACTTGCAATTGTAGTTGCAACCTGTCCCCATACACCCGGTGACTCACGGTTGCCGATCACACCGAACCCAGGATAACCGAACAGTTCACTGCTGTTGGCAACCCCCCCCACACATAAAACACGGGAGGGTTTAGGGTTTAGGGTTTCGGGTTTAGGGTTTAGGGTTTAGGGTTTAGGGGTTTCGGGTTTAGGCTGGACCTGGAGGACTCAGCACCGAAGCTCAGAAAGCTGTCGGGCCACTCCTCCTCAACAGAAAGACCACCGCACACCGCAAACGCAGCCCGTGGCGTTCATCCCAAATACGGTACACCCTACAAGAACCCACCCGGAAGGAACAGCTCCATGATTCCACAAGACACCTCACCCCAAACCCTAAACCCTAAACCCTAAACCCTAAAACCCTAAAACCCTAAACCCTAAACCCCCAATGCCTCACCATGCCACATCTCGACCACAGATGTATGCCTGAGAGAGCTGAATGAAAGCTGCAATGCTCATGCATTGAGATGAGGTCTGAGACAATCACTGCCATGGCATGAAACATCATCAATGTCTCAATGATTCATATTGTCTGAATCACCGTTTAAGCGAAGGGGTGTTCAGGCATGGCTATCATTCTCAACACGCCTAACATCTTTGTCAGGACAATGGTCACCCCCGCCAACATCATGCATAGCTACCTTCATCATCAACAGCATTTTAGTCCTCACCATGAACATGCCTTCATCAGCATGAGCACCATGGCGCTCTGTTTTGAAAAGCCCAGCCCTGCAGGTAGGAACTCCCAAACATTCCACCCAAAGAACCGGAAATCAAGCTGGACATCACACCACCAGACCAACCCCCTCAACCTTGAACTGTAACACTGGAAATGAAGGGGCCTGCGCTGATAAGACTTCGGAATCCAACCGGCTACGCATTATACCCGAAAGCCGTGTTGTTTGTCCTCACTTCACTAATATAGGGGCCTTAATAGTCAGAATAGGCTTTTTGGGCTCCTATTTAGTATAGTTATAATAAGGAGTCCCCCAAACTAGTATAGGTAATTATTAGGCCGGGGGCCTCTATATGAGACCCTTCTGCTGGAGAGCCTCCCCAAGCATTGCGGCAACGAGCACAGACGCTTCGATGTGCTCGATGCAGTGCGATTTGCAGAACACTGAGGCAGAGACATTAGCTTTTGCTGGGTCAAGCCAACAGAGAAAGTCAAACCTGGCACGGATTCAGGATCCACGGATGTTGCGGCTTCAGGAAGTCTTTAATCTAAGCCCGAAGCGAAGCCTAAGGCATCAGGTTTTCAAACAGCCGGATCCACAACCTGGGACCTGGACACCGTCAACGGTTTAGGGTTTAGGGTTTAGGGTTTAGGGTTTAGGGTTTAGGGTTTAGGGTTTAGGGTTTAGGTCTCCAGATCAACAAGCCCAAAAGCACTCACACTGTGGTCAAAAACTCTTGGGAAAGTACCTCTTAAGGTCCAGTCAGAAAGGATTGCCCGTCCATTTAGTAGACGAATATACCAAGGCCCAGCAAGACCCTACTCTGATTGTGTCTGTGCAGTCCATGACAACTTACGCCTTTTGTCTGGACCCTGGTTGCTAATTCTAGCCTGACCTACTTCCTTAAAGAGCCAGAGTGCTGGGATCCCTGTTGTAATCCTCGTCAAGGGGGGTGGGTTCTTCATCATGGTCCGAGAGTAGCGGGGAACCCCGACAAACAACCATCCGATAACAGCTATACGAAGTGCCTGCATGGCGCGTGACACGCTTCTGCGTGTGGTCTCCCAAAGATACGACATGGGGCCCATTGGGTTTAGGGTCTGGAGTACTGGGCTTGGTATAATGCGAGGTGTGCTTGCGATACCCTCCGCCTTTGCACACTTTTTGAAGCCACCCTAAACCCTAACCCCTAAACCCTAAACCCTAAACCGAAACCCTAAACCCTAAACCGAAACCCTAAACCCTAACCCTAAACCGAAACCCTAAACCCTACACCCTAAACCACCCTGACATAAACTAGTCCTCGGACTCAGGGCCCGGCAACACCAATTGCGAAGGTTTAGCACAATGACCTGCACGCCACACAGCCCGAAACCCTAAACACTTTCATATGGGGGTTTCCGAAAATTAGGGGTACCTTATTTTGGGGTCCGTATAATAAGGATCCTATTATTTAGGGTACTATACTAGCGTCCCCTATTTTCGGAAACCCCCATATGGGCAAGTGTCTAAATCATGCTTCCTCTATCAGTCCCTCCGAACAGCATTCTTCGGAGGAATCCCCAATCTGACTCTGCAAGGTCTCAACGGGTTGAGTGATCTCTATGTGAGCTTAACTAATGTACAGGCCTTAAATCATTCGAATGGGGTTCTTGACAGGATACTTCGATGTTGTTATGAGGAGGGCTTCGACAGAGTTTGAGCAGAAGGACCTCAGCAATCAGGGCGGGGTATCGTGGGGTATCTTCTAGTGTAGCTAATTCTGCCTTAAAGAATACTAAATGTACTGACAGCCTTATGCAGAAAAGGTGAACCTAACCCTAAACCCTAAAAATGCTGGAACCTTCATCCTGCAGCCCAGAAGCCTGTTTCTTGTCTGCCATGTTTTGGGACCCTCAACCCTAAACCTTCAACCAACAAACCTGAACCCTAAACATTAAACCCTACACCTTAACCACTAGACCCTAAAGCCGAAAGCCTCAACCGGCAGCTCGAACAACTGTGTTTTTTTTTTTTTT
>CAJNDV010001625.1:23274-37478 GCA_905221635.1 Symbiodinium sp. CCMP2456
GGGGGGGGGGGGGGGCAAGGCGCATGTGCGGATTGCGCATGGGTCGGCTGGGTTGCTTCTCTGGGAATTTGGTCGATCACTTCTTCGTGTTCTGACATCTCAGAAGTCTTCTTGGAGAGTTGCAGCTTCACCGAGGTCATGGCCCTCTACCACTCTACCGTGAACATCGAACCATGAATGAGCAAACACAACAAGAGCCTGAGAACATCTCAAAATCATGCTTCAGCCCTAAGACCTATGTTTAGTGGTTTAGGGGTTTAGGGTTTGGGGTTATTGGACAACTCTTCGATTGCAGCACCGGAGCCCAAAGCCCCAATCGCGCTGCCGAAACGTCTCTAGCCCTGACCTTGCATACCAAACCCAGAAGATCGTGAGCGTTTCATAAGACCGGGCCGTTCATCGGCGCTGTCATTCGGGGCCACACCAGACATAAACTCTAAACCCCTAAACCCTAAATCCTAAACCCTAAACCCTGAGCCCCTAAACCCTAAACCCAATAGGGTATACACCCTAAAGAGTAAACCTTGAACCCCTAGACCCGAAGCCCTTAACCCCTAAACTCTAAACCCCTAAACACCGATAACCCCAAAGCCCTAAACCCTAGATAATGTACTATGATGTACTATAATGTACCATCATGTACTATAAAGCTAAAGTACTACAGTAATGTACCATACTATTAACCCGCCCTGAGGAACTCGAACCTGTACAAAGCGCGCCTGAAGCACACGCTCCATGTGCGCCTCGGGCTCATGTAAGGACAGTGTAGTAGAGCATTTGGAACGGTCGAAGCACGCAGTTCTATGCCTTGACACAAAGAAACCTATTCATTCACTGTTCGGATTCGGTTGGCGAAGTATGCACTGTTTCAATACTTAGACGCTTGCGCACAATGGACTGCCGAAGTTAGCCGAAACGGGGTCAGCAGATGGTAAAACAGTGGACCACAGGTATACCCTACACTCTGACCCCGTACGGCGACGGCTTGGTCTGAGAATTCCTTCGAGGTACAGCATAGGGCATGGGGTTTTGCATCTCAGGGAGACGTACACCCTACTGTAAGGTGCTCATTCCAGAACACATGAGCCCTAAAGGGATTTATGGTTCTTATCCCCTATATAGCGTTGCTTGTACAAGATGTAGAGCTCAATAAACCCTAAACTCTAAACACTAAACCGAAACCCTAAGCCCTAAACACTAAACTAAAACCCTACATAAACCCTAAACGCTAGACCAAAACCCTAAATCCCAAACCCAAGGGTCCGTTGACCCTTGGTCCGCAAAGTCCGAAAGGCGAAAGAGTTGACAGTCCTTACCCAACGGGACCAAGTACCATTATAGTAGGTAAGTCGGTAAGTATATACTATACTAGTACTTGGACCCTTTGGGTTACTACATATATAGGTACAAAAACGTGACCAATCCACAATCTCAACCACAAAAAGAACAAACAAAACTAGCAGCCTAACACCTTGAGCGTACCTGTTCTGGGAGGAAACCTGAAATTATGGGTTCCGAAAGTGTACGTTTAGACCTGAAGCAGTGTTGCCCGCACGCCTGAACCCCTAAAACCTCGCAAGCGCATGTTTGTCTCGGTCTCATAACCCATGCTCATCCCAGATGCTTTGACAGCTGTCGGCGTTCCATCGTCAGCTATTGCGGCCTCAACTTTGAACATGCGGTGTCAGTGGATACTTGGCTCTTCAGGAATTAGCTGGCCTAATCTAGCCGTAGCCTATACGGGTTCATGTAGCCAATTCTGGCATATACTTCGACCCCACAGAAGTACAGGAACCCACTAAAGACCCAAGTTATACTGCAGTTAATCAATAGGTACATGGACCCTTATTTGGCCAAGGTCGGTGCGCTAAGCGAGTGCGAGTCCGCACATGACAAAACCCTACGGCTGCCGTCGAAGGAGCCCGGGTTATTTCGGGCATACCTTTTGCGTCCTGTTTGCCCATGGTTTCTTTAAGGTTTTCCTGAAAAGGTAGGGTTTTTGTGCTACAGGGAAGCGTTTATGTCTATGATACGGATAGGGTTTCGGGGTTTGGGGTTTAGGATTGTAGGATTTAGGGTGAAGTGTTTCAGGATCTCGGGGTGTGAGTGTGTGGGGGTCTCGGGATGCCCTGTTTAGGGTTTGAGGTTCAGGGGCGCAGGAGTATGCAATTCACTGTTCAGGGGGGTTTGGTGTTTAGGGGTCTAAGCCCTTACTGTAATACACCATAATTGCTACAACGTACTATATCTCTAAGTTTGAAACCATGGGCCCCTAGTATGGGCCCTTAAGGGTGGGATCCTTATATACCTACTTATTACCCTATATGTACCCTTAAGGGTCCCTAGAAAGGCCTAAGGGTCCTCATTAAGGGCCCAGACTTACCCAAAAGGACCTGAATTTAGCAAACTACCCATATCCATAATCACCCTAAACCCTAAACCCTAAACCCAAACCCCAAGCCCAAAGACATACTATATCATACCATACGGCAGAAGATCACTTGGCCCACCTGGTTCGCCTCCTCAGCGGCGGAAAAAGCCCGACGGGCAGCGGAGACCTGACAAAAACAGAGTTAGGGTTTAGGGTTTAGGGTTAGGGTTTAGGGTTTAGGGGTTAGGGTTTAGGGTTTAGGGTTTAGGGTTTAGGGTTTAGGGTCTAGGGTTAGGGTTGAGGGTTGAGGGTTTAGGGTTTAAGGTTTAGGGTTTAGCATGCCCAGTAATACAACAAGGCTCCTTTCAGGGCCGCCTTAAGGCTTCTTTGAAGGCTATTTAAGAGTTAAAGGGCTTATGGAGCGTAGGTCGAGAGTTTTCGGCTATTCTGTGCAATGACCACAAGGAGATAGGATTGCGAATGTCGATTCAGACCCCGAAGGGTCTATCTACGTGCGGATCCTTAATCTTCGAGTGACGTGTTCGTACTGGTCTTAATGAGGCTTGTCGTGACCGGCTTCCATTATGCCCATGATCCATGCGTTGGTGCATGAAGACGACTTCACAGAAGTTTAAAGGCAGCATTGGGAGAAGCAGTTGCAGTAAGTCTGGCAGCGGTCGCCACTGCCACTGTCGTTGGATTCATAATTTTTATGATTTCGGTACGCAGTAGTGGACATCACTACTGTGGTGGTAGTCATGAAACGAATATACAACAGCAGCGGTACGGGTAGAAGACGGGGAAACGCTAAAGGTTAGAGCACACAGATGCAGGTAGTGGCAGGTTGTGGTAGGAATAGCTACAAGCTAAAACCTACTACCTCAATAGCGATTGCAAATGTGAGCGCACTTCTGTGGCGCTCAACAACAGGTGGACCCTGTATCAAGGGGTCCACTAACCCCCGTAAATCCCAAAGCCTTTAAACCCTACACTGGCTGCAACTCCCAACTACCTGTCTGCGTCCTTACATAGCATATTATCTTGCAATTTACCCACACATAAATTACAGTATACTGTTACAATACAAATTACATTACATTATATATATATATATAGAGTTAATATTGTTCTGTAGTGTACTATATTATGGTATACTAAATTGTATCGTAATATACTTCAGTATATTGTATTCTACGGAACTATATTGCATCCTATTGCAACTGTCTTCTGACGCATTCTATCGGTTATACTACTTCAGACATTACGAGTACAATGTATGTGCTAGACCAACGCTTGACCTCTCTTCTTCAAGAACCAGGCCCCAAGCAAGTTCAAACTTTTTTAAAAGATAAACCTAATATATATATATATATATATTAGGCCTAAAAGTTGAAAGTTCTCCCATTGGCTCTCTAAGTGACTGGTATGACTAAAGCGACTTTCCGGTCTCTGAGGCTCTCGCGAGCTTGTGCTCGACTGCATCGGCGCCCTGCACACTCTTGCGCCCTACCCTCACCCTCAAAGGACTCATATATTAAGGCTTTTTGGGCCTAAAGACCCGATTATATGAGGCCTGTGGGCTATTCTGATGCCAAGGCCTATTCACGAGTACCACTCTTCATTTGACTTCGAGTTCAGGGCCTAGCCAGGTGTCGCAGATCATTGGACTACGCTGCAACGGGCGCTGCGGGCTTCTCTCAGGACTTTGAGTTCAGAAACCCCACACCCTACCTACAGTCTCGATTGTAGTTCCTTTTTTGTTGGGGTAGCCACTTCTATATTTAGGATCCTATAAGGTAACCCCAAAAATGAACTACAATGAAGACTATTGGTATTCCCTCTACCCCACATGCCAAACCCCAAACCCTGAACTTCAACGCCTATACCCCAAACCGTACAAACCGGAAACCGAAACGTTAGACCCAAACCCTACAACCTAAGCCCTACATCCAAGCCCTAAATCCACAACCTCCAAAACAAAAAATAACCCAAACCTCGAATTCCAAAGCCGGATCTGAAGGTCCAAATGCCTAACATGATGGGCTTTCAGGGTTTATTGTTTAGGGGTTCAGGGTTTAGGGTCTTATTAACATGAAACAGGGCCCGTCATACTTCGGGGGGCTTTAAAGGGCTCTGGCCTTATGGGGCTTTCTAGGGGCCTGAACAATCAATGATGGTTTTGACTTAGAAACCGGGTCTCATGTTTGAGGCTGCTAACACGCACCCACATGTCTTGACGGCCCGAAGCCCTGAAAACGGGAGAACCCGAAGCCAAAACCCTAAACTTCGGCGATACGAAACTCCAAAGCCACGTGCATGCCTGGGTCATGTCGAAAGCGCACGCCAGCGAATTGCACGCGAGCGACGGCTTTGGGGCGGCTATGGGAAAAACCAAACCTTGGGGAGCACATGGGTAACTGACATGTTCGGTACAGGGTGGGGGCCAAAGCCGAAATTGCCCTAAATTCGCATGGCAGTTTGCAGAGGCAACTTGACTCGAAATTGCTGGGAAATGGGCTTCCTGAACAGGAGTTCACGACCGTGCAATCGGAGCTAGTCCAAGACCAGGCTCATCTGCGGATGTCTGGTCTTGGGCTCATACACAGCAGGTACTAGTCCTAGCTGTAGCGGCAGTAGCCCGTCTTACGAGGAATGATGCTGACTTTCAAGATTGCTTGAACCCGAACCCCAGGGGTCGTGCAACTTTCAAAAGTGCTGCCGACCTCTTCGATCCTGAAAGGCAGCGCAGATGTAGGGTCGAGGCTTCAAGGCTCAGAGCTTAGGGTCCTGGTGTTAGGGGTTCAGGGTTGAGGTTTTAAGGCTTAGGGCTGTTGGTTGTGAGGGTCTGATTGGGAGGATGGTGTCACGTGCTGCACCTGTAGAGCTTCGGTGGCCCCCTTTAAGGGTCCGAATTCCCGAAAGTTCCCTCCCATGTAATCCCACAACCACTTTGGCCCTAGGGTGCTTTGTCCACGAGGGTCATCTTCTTCACTCCCGAAGATCTCCAGCATAGAGTTGATTTCAAGACCTCGTCATGTTGTGGAAGCAAGGTTTCGCATGATTGGAACACCGTCTCTAATGAAGGTGTCATATAATGTTACTGGAAGCCCCTAAACCCTAAACCCGAAACCCTAAAAGCCTAAACCCTAAACCCTACATCCTACACCTTCTGGGGAGTGTGGATGGACATGTTTTCCCGGCAAGCCCTACGGAGGAACCTCAACGATCTGGCAGCTTCCATGGGCCTTAAACTAATAATTAGAGTAGGGTTTGGGGGTATATTCTACTATAACTATACTGAGGAACCCCCGAAATAGCATTGGTATTACATCCTAGGCCCCGTTTCACTTCACACCCCTTGTAAGACCCTTGCGGCAGTCTGCAGCACAAACACTCGGCCGGAGGACTCTCACCATAAAGAGATTCCTGGATGATGGACCCCTGTTTTTAACCCCCCGGCCCCATTTGCAAGTGAATTGACAACCGTCAAGAGAGCGACTTTTGGATGGCACATTGTCTGCTGCGGCAGTGCCGGCTCAGTTGGCAGACCCCTCCGCCAGGCCTCAACAGATGTCAAAGCTTTCTGGGTATTGGGCCCGAAATCCTAAACCCAGCTACACTTTAACCCGCCCTATGCCGATACCCCAAAACTTCTATACCCTAGGCCCTAAGCCACAAGCTCCGTACTCTTAGCTTGAAACCTGTTGATTCAGGAGTATGCCGGGATTTTGCCGAGTTTGGAAACCCATAAGTTAGCCTTAAGCCTAAAGCTCCCAAAACTGTAGCCTGGGATGTTTAGGGTTTAGGGTTTAGGGTACCCTAAACCCTAAACCTCAGGGTTGAATCTGAGGGATTGTGTTTTGTTGCTCGAGTATTTCCCACATGCAGTGTCGAGGTCATGTTCTTTGCAAGAAAAGGATCCCATGACTACGGTTTAGGGTTTAGGGTTTAGGGTTTAGGGTTTAGGGTTTAGGGTTTAGGGTTTAGGGGCATCTAGAGCCGAAAACTCCGATGAAACCACGGAACCCCTCGGCCGAACTGAGCCCTTTCCTGCGAACAAGCGCCTCATCCTTCTCCTTCGGCAGGGAGCAGGCCTCTGCGTAGGCATGAGAGCGCAAGGCTGAATGTAGGGGGCCTTAATAATTAGAGTACTGTTTGGGGGCCCAATACACTAACTTTAGAATATTGAACCCCCCAAAATAATATTGGTAATTATTTAGGCCCCTACATTAGGGTGGGTCCGGTGCCAGCGCTTCGTCAGGGTCTCTTATTGGGGCTGTCGGGATCGCTGACGGCTTTAAACTGGCATTGTCGGACTTTTCAACGGATCTGCGTTGCCGGCACGGAACTGTGCAAGCAACTATTGTTAAATCCCTTTTGTTGCGACAGCTACTATGCCACTGGTAGTGTTAACTCCTTTCTTCACGGTTCGGCTATTCTTACCATGACGACGAGAACGACGCGGACGACTCTGCTGTACTACGACCACAAAAAGCCACCCCGCCTACTACTACTATATACTACTACGACGACGACGAGGACGACTGCTCATACTGCTACTGCTACTGCTACTGTACTACGGCTAGTGCTACTGCTGCTACGACGACGACGACGACGACGGCGGCTGCTACTACTACCACAACGACGACTACTGCCCACTGCAACTACTGCTGCCGCTGCTACTGCTGCTGCCTGCTGCTCCTACTGTACCAGTACACGCACCAGTACACGTTGAACCTCGGCTTTTACTGATACCTCCACGCTAACGTCGACGTCTAACTCTTCTGTACCTGTTACTCTACTTATTCTACTTCTTCCGCTTCATCTGCTTCGACTGGTACTGGTCCTGCTGCTGCTACTGCTTCTACTATAACTACTACTGCTGCTATTTACACTTCTACTACAGCTACAACTCATGCTACTTCCCTTCTCCTGGGCCTACTCAAACTGCCACTGCTCCTGCTGCTGCTACACCACCACTACCACCCTAGTCGCCCGTCGTCCCAACCCTGACACCCCGAAAGATGCAAGCGATCATTTCGAGCCGAACACCCACGCACTAACCCAAGCAGCAAAAACAAAACCCAAAACCCCACACCTGAAACCGCAACCCTGCGTGCGTAAACTCGAAGTAAACCTCAAGGCCCTGAACCTACAAACCAAGCACGTAGGCATTCCAAGAGTAAGCTGTGAGACCAATATCAGAGCGCTCAGCTCACATTTCCTAAACCCGGTATGTGAAGCCTTTAAGAGGCACAACCCCCCAAACCTATGGCCCTTTAAAGCGTACTACTGGTAGTAGGTCATCGGAGGCCCTAAAGCATCTGTAAAGCCCTTGCACCCTACACCAGTAAACCAAAAGCCGCACAACCTCTTCAGCCAATAATGTATACATGCACATATATATATATATATACATATACATATATGTATATATATATATATTATGAATAAATTCATAGGTACATAAATGAATGCATGTCTATATGGAGATATGTATATATATATATATAGAGCCAGCAGCAGTGGTATCCCGGGCCTTTTTTCCGCAGCATGTACCTCTCCTTCGCGCTGAGAGCCTGCGGATGTCATCAGAAGAATCTCGGAAAGCTACAGAGATCTATCGGGTATGCTAAACAGCTACAGTGACACTAAGGAACCCTAAGGAATAACTAAATCTAATGGTATCTATATGTTGCATCGATTCTGATAGGGTTGAATGAAGACTTCTGAGGATCGATTTCTTAGGGGCTCAGTACCCTAGCCCAAAAAGAAGGTTAACCTTTTGGATTATACTAGGATGATATAAGCCCCATAAGTTTGAAGGTTACCTGCCCTGAACCCTACACCCTAAACCCTAAATCCTAAACCCTAAACCCTAAATCTGCCTTTCCGGCACTGTGACCACTTGCTGAAGTTTGAAGTCATCGTTGGCTGCTTAGGGGCTGCAATAAGAGCTTTGGAAGGGCTTTACATGGGGAAGCCTGGAAGCCCACGCCCCCGAATTCGCCTTCTCCTCTCGCTTCTCCTTCGCCTCCTCCTGTCACGGAAGACAGACTTGGGTTTGAATGCTTTAGGGTTTCGGGTCTTAGAGTTGTGGTGTCTATTTGGGGTTTCCGGCTTTGGCGTGACGGAGTCGGCTGCGGGCTTGATTTCAACCTTTGAATGTCGGCCGGGTGAGCATAAAGCTTGGTAGCATAATCATCACAATGGACGTGGTCGCTGAATCTGGGGGTTGCGCACTAGAGAAGAACCGGCTTCCCAAATCAGTTCTTGTTAAAGGAGACATGCTTGTTAATCAGGGGCCTAGGCTGTTTCTCTCGATGACATCCAGCAGCTTGCCGTGCGGTGGTGCATAGTCCGGAAGGTTGAACCGAGGCTGCGTCTCCGATACACTACATAGATAGATAGATAGTTAGATAGATAGATAGATAGATAGATAGACAGACTGAGTGATCGATTTGTATATGTATCTTTGATTGGCTTTTGATATGTCTTAGCCCATGTACTTGGCTTGCTGCTTACTATGTACGTCCATATGTACTTATATATCATATCATATACATGTATATGCACCCATATACATTAAAGATCGGCAGGTTAAACAGACGGTAGATACAAGATGCAGCTTCAACCCCGTACATCTCGCGCAGCTTTCCTGGAGAAAGAGGTGCTGGGAGCCTGAGTACCTACGAGTACCAGGACCTCTGACCCTACAACTCCTTCCTAGTTTGCTATATAGCCCGCATTAGCCCTTATAACCTTGCAAAAAAACCCCAAAAACACAGCCCCATGTTAAGCCCTTATGAAACCCTAATACAAAAAAAACTCATAAAGCCCGTCTTAATCCACGGTGTCATCCGACATCAGCAGAGTTCTGCCTTGCTGCCAGGGGCGGCAGTAAACGCGACGTCCTCCGCAAGCGAGTTTGGGGTTCGGGGTTTAGGGTTTAAGGCTGGGGGTTCGGGGTTCAGGGTTTAGGGTATAGGGTTTAGGGCTTAGGGTTCAGGGTTCAGGGTTTAGGGTATAGGGTTTAGGGCTTAGGGTTCAGGGTTCAGGGTTTGGGGTATATAGGGTTTAGGGCTTAGGGTCGACGGTTTCCTCACTGAAGCCTTACGCACCATACCCGACGGCATACATCAAGAGCAGGAAAAGAGGTCCTGAAGAAGCATCCCTAAACGCTACCTAGCACGCAGGGTCATTTATGCCGTGGCCGTTTGGATATCGGAAGCAGAGCCATTATGTAGTCGAGATCTATGGAACACCTCTGTCGCTTTAGGCTCCGTCGGCTTAGGCTTTGGGGCCTTAGGCCGATCAAGGCTTCAGAGTTGAAGGTTTCGGGATTTAAGGGTTTCCGAAAATAGGGGACCCCAATATAGTACCCTAAATAGTAGGATCCTTGTTATAACCCTAAACCCTAAACCCGAAATCCCCAAATAATATACCCCCTTATTTTCGGAAGCTGGGGTTGAACTCCCGAAGTTGAGCCTGGCTAGACGCCCCAGACCAGCACCCCTACCACTGCGAGCACCAAAACCCTCAGTGCTCCCCAATTCCTAAATCCGTACAGCTCCGTAGACCGAAGGTCCATGCAAAACCCTCCCCCCCCCCGGCAGCCCCAAACCTTGAAGCCTCAACACCAAAACGTGGAAGGCCCCTGCCTTCTATAAACAGCAATACCACGAATCTCTACATCTGCCTACATCTGCAGCCGTCTGGCACTCTATGACACCCTCTTTACAGCCCATGAATGTCTTTCAAAGCCCCTATCATATCCACAACTATATTAACTATCTGAAACCTTACCAACCATCAAACCAAATACCCAAGCCCCTATGGTCAACACACCCTAAACCCAAAACTTCTACACACCAGATGCCCAAGACCTCATATCAAACTCAGAAAACAACACCATAAACCCTGCACAGCTTCAGAAAGAAGTGTTCATGGAAACCTGTCCCCGAATAGATCCTGCACACCGTGGCTGCTGCTGGCAGCTTCGGGCAACTCATCCTGCAAAGCTCTGAAAGCTTTCGGTCTGGGCTTCTGTGAACTTCTTTGTCGGGTCAGGGGCGTGGGTGGTTGCATTTTTTCTTTCGGCAAGGCTGTTGTACTTTTTTGGTCGGTATTGTTAGGGGCTTTCTGATTTGCGAAAACTGTTTAAACATTTGTCAGACAAAACTGGGGCGAGCGTTTTTGTTGCGGGACCTGTTTAAGGTTTATAACATCATCTTGGCGTAGGCTGCGCTAGACTTTCGCGAGTTTAAGGCTTTGCAGCTGGGGTCTGGGTTTCGAGGGGCGAGGGTTTGCAGGGTTGTAAGGCTTCTGGTGGCTACCTCAAGTGCCACCCCCCCAAGTATCTTAACCATAAACCCTAAACCCTAAACCCCTAGATCCCTAAACCCTAAACCCCTAAACCCCTAAACCCTAAACCGTTAAGAGAAGTTTTCTTACAGGCCTACAGAGGGGATTTAGCCCATCTTAGAGGGCAGTTCTGGATCAAGGCCGGGTTCAGGCTCTAACGATAGTCTCCATTGTAGTTCCTTTTTTTGAGGGGTTTACCTTAGCTGCAGAAGTTCCCCAATCTGCAACCGACCTCTCTCTGCAAGCCTTTCCTGAAACCTACCTAAGTCTCCATTGTAGTTCCTTATTTTTTGTTGGTTTAACCAATATTCTATTAAGGATTCCATAAGGTAACCCCAAAAGGGAACTACAATGGAGACTATAGGTAGGTTTCATGAAAGGCTTGCAGAGAGAGGTCGGTTGCAGATTGGGGAACTTCGGAAGCTTGAGCTTCTTGAGGGTTTAGGGTTTAGAGGGGAGGGGGGCTTAGGGTTTAGGGTTTAGGGTTTAATGGAAGGGCTCAGCATGTAGACTCATAGCTTGGCGCCCTTCCGCACACAAAGACAAGCTGTACATGCCCATGCATGTGTGCATGCATGCATGCATGTATGTACTGCATATATAGATCTATACACCTCTGTAAATATGTTTGTATATACATGCATACCCACATACACTCGCATGCCTACATACATACCTACATACCTACATACATACATACATACATACATACATACGTACATACATACATACATACATACATACGTACATCCGTGCATGCATACATACATACATACATACATACATACATGCATACATACATCCCTGCATGCATACATACATGCATACATGCAGATGTGCATACGTACATACATACGCACATACATACATAGCTACCCCCGGACACATCTTCAACCAAGCTTAACCACACATGAGACATGGTGGGTTCAGAGCTGGGAGCTTTGAAGGAGAACTTGCGGGTGAGAGACCCTCGGCCGAGGCTGTGGCTTGAGAACTGAGGGATCGATAGGCCTTAGTGGTAGTGATATCAAATCTTAGGGTTAAGGGTTTAGTGCTTAGGTTTTTGAAAAAACCTGATTGATTCTAAACTAATTCTGGGGGTTGGACTCGTGGGAATTGGGGAACCTGGGAAATGGAAAGCTCTAGCAACTCAAACGCTTTCTGGTGTTCACACGCATAGGATGCTGTTCTGGGTTTAGACCCTGACCTTAAGACCCGAAGCCTTTGCATTTGGCTAGTTCTCTACATTAGGATCCCTTTTTAAGATCCCAAGTATAGTACGGCATCCTGAAAAAGGACCCTAAAAGGGGCCCGAATTTCGAGAACACCCAGTAACTACCCATTCGAAGTAAGGGAAAGTTGTGAGTCTAGCCGGAGCCGAATCGCCTTGCCAACTGCACACGAAGGGTAACCTAATATAGGGGCCTCAATAATTAGAATAGGGTTTTGGGGTATATTATACTGTAACTAGAATAAGAAACCCCCAAAATTAGTACTGGTAAGCATTAAGGCCCCTATGGTAGCCAACATCGACTTTACATCCGAAGCCCGAACTTCTGAATTACAACTTGTCGGTCGCTGGTCCTTCTCGACGAGTGGGGCAAGCTCAGCTTTGATCTTGTCCTCGTCCTCTTCCTTCCGACACCCTAAACCCTAAACCCTAAACCCTAAACCCTAAACCCTGAACCCTGAACCCTGAACCCTAAACCCTAAACCCTAAATCCTAAACAGATCTAAAGCCCGCCATCTCGGAGTTCATAGACAATGGGGTGGGCTCGGGTCTGACGGTAAGGGCCTTGATAATTAGAATAGGGCTTGGGGGTATTTTATACTATGGTTATAATGAGGACCACCGCCAAAAAAAAATATATATTCTAATTATTATAAGGCTCCTATATTATGCGAGTTCGCCTTTGCCACACGCCGCATGCTCCAAACCCGACTTTGAGAAAGCTCCTGCCTTATTATAAACCCTCAACCCTAAACCCCTAAACCCCTAAAGCCCCAAACCTTAAACCCCTAAAGCCCTAAACCCTAAACCCTAAACCATCTATAATATAGTGGCCCTGAAATAAAGAAGCCTTGAAGCTCTGGGACCTTGGTCTTGGACCATTCCCCAAGTCGAGGGCTTTGGCATATCTCTGATATTTCTGTAGGTTTAGGGTTTAGGGTTTAGGGGTTTAGGGTTCAGGGGAAAGAATAAAGCGTATGTATTGTGTACGTAATGTAAGATCCCATAGGTGCTTAAATCATGACAAACGGGCTGCATCAGCACCTCCTACAGAAAGCTAAGGACCCCAGCAAAGCTATAACCCGAAACCCTGCACTTTCACCCCTAGAATCTGCCCTAGAACACTTGAAAGTGGCCCACCAAGAAACGCAGGAACCCCCATAGTAATGCCAGGGTCGTGATAACAAAGTTGGCTGTATTAGCGAGGTCCGTTTCGGGCGTGGGACTGACCGTAAGATGAGTTTCAATTAGGAATCAGATGAATCGGAGAAGTGCCCAAAAATACCCCCCCTTATTAGACAGGACCGCCCCTGAGACCCCCCAAAAATGTATTTACTTTGAATTTACCCCTGAATGAACATCATCACTCCCCAAAACCCCCCGATGAGACAGGACTGCCCCTCATAGAGTTTCAGGTTGGCTCCCCCATTAAATTTCTCCCCAGCAACCCCCCCAATTAGACGGGATGCCCCTCATAGAGTTATGAGGAACCCTGTAAAGCACCCGAATGGAGGCCCGTACGGGAATCTAGGACTCATCATGGTTTCACATGGGACCATTCGTGCTTCCGCGCCTTGCTCTCTTTCATCTCCTCCTTCAACTCGTCGGCTTCTTCCCTGTCCGGCAACAACCCATAGGCCATGGGTGTCGATGCAAAAAACCCCCAAATGTATTTATTTATAGCTGGGGTCCGTTTAAACCAATCAGGAAATCTATAACTATGACATTATCCCAAAATCGGAGCCCTTAGTTTGTATTAGGATTAGGTGATTAGGTCCTATGGGGTCATACACTACTATTTGGGATTTTGCAGGTCTTAGAACTAGGCGTATACACCCTAGGCTCCCAAAACTCCAACCTGAACAGCATCTTCGGTATCTTCCCAATCTGGGCGTTGTATTGGGGGGCTTATAGAAGGTTTTAAGGGTTTAGGGTTTGGGGTGCAGGAAAAGGGTTTCGGATTTTTGGACAATATGGTGTCCTGTGATGCTAGAAGGATTTTAATACGGGTGCAAACGGATCTCCTGCTAATTACACGGGCAAAAACGTCTTGGAGAGGTAACATAGGGGCCCTAATAGTTAGAATAGGATTTTGGGGCCCATCATACGATATTTAAAATAATAAGAAGCCCCCCCCAAAAATAGTATAGGTACTTGTAATAAGAAGCCCCCCAAAATAGTATAGGTAACTATAATAAGAAGCCCCGGCGGAGCACTTTTTTTCCTAACGTTGGCGGT
>CAJNDV010001625.1:37578-49002 GCA_905221635.1 Symbiodinium sp. CCMP2456
GGGCTTTTCAGGAGTCTGAGCTGCTCTTATGTTGAAAAGCACCTTAAAAACTCCCTAAACCCTAAACCCTAATCCCTAAACCCTAAACCCCATAATCAATTAGAATCGCTAGAACCCCTAAGCTGCAAACCCCATAACCCCTAGAATGCCTAGAAGCCTTCGTTCGTTTGTGGCCCCTGATGGCTTTGGGAGCTCCAAGAGACCCCAGGGCCGAAGCGCCCAAAACCCGAGGGCTTTGAGGGTTTTAGGGGTTTAAGGTTTAGGGTTTTAGGGTTTAGGGTTTAGGGTTTTAGGGTTTAGGGTTTAGGGTTTCAGGGTTGAAGGTTTAGGGTTTTAGGGTTTAGGGTTTAGTGTTTTAGGGTTTAGGGTTTAGGGCTTAAGGTTTAGGGGTTAGGGCTTAAGGTTTAGGGATTAGGGGAAGCTTTTTGTGAGGAAAACTCAGGGCCCAGGATACCCAAATAGATCCCTTGTGTCTCTCTGAATACTGGGCGTTTATTATTCTGTAAGTATAGTAGAGGCCGGGATCCCCACCAATCCTTTAATAGAGCCCTTATGTGGCTGTTACTCGGGATTATTTACTCTGTAGGAAGGGGGTGATGGCTCCCAGATGGCTCTGGGTGCAGGGGTGGCTAAAGCAGGGGCCTTCAGAAGCAGAGATGTTAGGTTTTAGGGCTCCTAGGTCTTGGCGAGTGTAGGTTTTCGGTGTTTCGGCATGAACACCTTAGGGCAGAGGGATCCACCAGACCCTCACCTACCCTTTATTCTAGCCTCTGAATATCTGGGACCTTGGATTACGAAGCCACTTTAAAGGGTGGTTGGGGGTGCTGGTAAAGATCAGGGTTTCGGCATTTTGGCTGTAGCGCTTTCCGAGGGCCTTCTCGCCACCCCGACTGCTGGCCAGCCCAGTGTTGAGCAAGTTGCGGTACCTGGTACCGGCAAATCACCCTTATGGGTTCAGCTTGTGGGGTTTAGGGTGCAGGGTTCAGCTTGTGGGGTTTAGGGTTTAGGGTTCAGGCCATGGGTTTTGGGGTGTAGGGTTTGGGGCTTTTGAGGGTTTAGGGTGCAGTCACGGCTACCGCCAGGGACTAGTAGTGACCAGTGACTAGTAGGTATATTAATGTTACAAGGGCTGGTGCTAGCGCACGGGCATTGGCCCCAAAAAACTATCCATTCGGGGTTCCCGAAAGGTTGGTCCTGAGCCTACCAGAATTCATGTTAGACCTTCCGATCACAGGTCTGGGGTGCAAAGTTTAGGGTTTTCAGCTTACTTGAGGTCTGGACAAGCCTCAACCCTATACGGCACGAAACTCCTACACCCCTCACGCTGCAAGCCACATTTTTCGAATCCCCTACCTGGAGCCACCACATGCACCAACAGGATCCACTAGTTTATAACCTATAGTTTAAATGGTATCAACACTCCCAATGAAGGCTGCTGCTTTTTTTGGGAGGCCGATGAAAACAACAAGCTTTCCGCTGATTTGTTTTTTGGTCTCGAGCTTTGGGTGCTTCGCAAGTCGCAGGAACGTAGGTCCCAGTTGAAGAACACGATATAGGGTTTTTTAGGGTTTACGCCCCAGGACAAGGTAAGGAGGCTTCCCAAACACCTAAAGTCTGAACCGTAAACCCTCCCAACTCCGCCAGGATTCGCCTGACATAGGGCCATGAGGCTGCAACAAACGACTGCTAGTCACTCTAAGTACCAAGGGGTTTTATTGTCCACGTTTCCAGCCGCTGAATGAATACATCGTAAATCCGAAAGTCCTGAACTCGAACCGCCAGATCCAAAACACTATGCTAAGCCTGGTATCCGTGCACATGCGAGATTTAACCGCTCTCATCTTTCATCCTGAATTCACCAGACACAGCTATCCATTACACTCGGATGACCTTATGGAGATCTTATCTAGGCTTTAGGCTTCTGGGATTGACGTGTTAGCTTCGGTGTCTGTACCAGGCTAGCAACAACCAGAGGTCTCATCGATATCCTTCAACATCAACCCGCCGGCTCCTCAAGCTTCACCCCTGAAGTCGCAGAACCCGGAAACCCTAAACCCTAAACCTCTCGCAGGCCACCCCTCCAGGGGCCACAAACAAGGAAAACAACTACAAATGCCGGAAGAGCACATCGACGCGAAGCCGCTGCCATGCTCCTGCTTCTCAGCCTGGGAAACAAACCGTTGAGACACCTATAGGTTCCCTCTAAGGGGGTTCTATAAGGGTTCCCTTTAGGGGGATCTATAAGGGTTCCCTTTTGGGGGATCTATAAGGGTTCTATAAACGGATGTCGTGCTACGAAGGGCCCGGCCCTGCAACCAGAATCCCGAGAACTCCAGAGGCTACATCCTAAAACCCATCGTCATTTTGGTGCCTGCTTGGGGATCCTTGTTGGGGTTTGGGGATGGGTTCCTTTTCACCAGTTTTACTACCCGGGTTTCGAACCGGTCTGGCCTGGAACAAACACTTGAATCGACATCTGAACGGGTCGATATCTTGCCCTGGACTCGAGGTTATCAACACGAGCAGAAGCCCCCAACAGCAAAACACAATACAAGACAATACACTGCCCTGAAGGAAGTTTGTAGCGGTGCTATGTGTCTTGGGGCGTTCAAGAGCTTCGGGTTTAAAGCTTGAAAATTGCTTCCGCTTCTGGATTAAGGGGTGGAAAATCCTGGACCCGATGAGCTAGAGAGAAGCCTCCAGCATAAAGGCATGGTTTCTCAGAGTGACGGTTGTGCAGCAAGTCCTGAATATGGAAAGAAAGACAACTCTACATATACCACCACCGCCACCTTCACTACTAGCACCCCCAGCACCACCCTGCTGCTGCTGCGGCTAGGACCAGGAAGTGCAGCATTCAAATCTGGGCCGCCAGCTGCATTCTTCTGGTCCCGCTCCTTCCGATCGGCTTCGATTGGCCATGAGACATGCTGCTCAAAGCTTTCCGCTAGGGTTTCAAGGAGTACGAGGGATTGAAGTTCTAGAGCCATAGTGCCATAGGGGTTTTCGGTGTGGAGTCGAAGGGTCAGTTACGGGAGTCTGGGGTACTGCTCTTGAGGTTTCAACCGGGGGGTAGTTGTCCTTTTTTTTGGAAGAATGGCGGAAAACCCTAAACCTTTTAAGAGGTCTTTTGAGAACGGTTGGGGGCACAGTGTCTGCAAACGTTAAAACGTCTAGAGTCTAGACCCTCCAAAAGTGGGCTTACTACACTGGCAGGGTATAAAGAATTTAGCGAAACTTCAGGATTTAGGAGTGAGGTTTCAATGGCTATACTACTCAGAGCGACAGTCCTGAACTAACACTACCCTGAGACTGAAAAACCACCCCAAAGCCTTTTAGAGGGTGGTCCATGAAGCACCAACCCTGATAAGTTGAACGTCACACAAAGAAAGCCGATAGAGCAGTCACATCGCGCCAAACCCTCCAGCCGCACACCCATAAACCCTGAACCCTGAAGCTCCGCACCTACTATATACATAGAAGGCTACGACTGCTGAACTTTTGGGTACAGTCCTGAAAAACAGAGGTGCTTGGAACCATAGGGAAACTAACAGAATAACAACAGAATAACAAAAGACCATAATTGCAGAGTCTTATCGATCTCCGAGCAGCCATGCCCAAAATCAACAACGACAACTTTTGTTAACGCCTGTAGGCCTTGAATTTGGATCCTTAGGCCCTGCAATTGCGCACCCCACAACGTCTGAAAACGCACGAGCGCCTTTGTCTAAAAATTCTATGACTATAGGCACCCTATAGACACTCACAAGAGAGAAAGAAACCCTAAACCCTAAACCTTGAAACCCTAAACCGACACCCCGTCCCTCCAGAACCCTTAGTATGGGGGCCTTAGTAAGTAGAATAGGGTTTTGGGCCCATTATACTATAAGTATAAGCATAGGTAATTATTTAGGCCCCTTTGCTCAGCCAGTTGCGCCTCTTGTGCCTCTAACTCATCCTCGAACTTCTTTCTTCTCTTGAGCTCCTTCGGAAGGCTCGGTTTGGGGTCTCGGGTTTAGGGTTCGCACTTTGAGGGCTCTCGATATGCCGGGAGTTCGGGTTGGGCTAGTTTAGGCTAACGCGCACCTTAACCACCATGGGGTTTTGGCGTAGTTTTTGGGTTTCGGGTCTTTAGGCTAACCTAGTTTAGGGTTGGCGTTCTGGGGGCTGTGGATATGTTGGAGTCCCTCTTTGGGGGTTTAGGGGGCTACGGTTAGTAAGGATGTTGGGGGTCTTGGGGTTATGGGGTTTTGGGGTTCTGTAGGATCCAATTGTACCTATTCGGGCTTCTATAGTAGACAGGTTCCCATACTCCGATGCTTTTAGTCGGCCTGAACCGATCACTGGACCGATCGGTCAAGTCTTTATAACCGGACCTCTAAAGCGGACAACCTAATTCCCATGTCCTTGGACAGGTGTTCCATTGCGGTGCAAGGCTAAGCCGGAGTCATAAACCATGAACCCTAAACCTTAACCCCGGAACCCTAAAGCCATAGACCGTCAGCCCCCAACCCCGACGCAAACCTCTAAAAGCCCCAAACCCTAAACCCTAAACTCTAAACCCTGAACCCTAAACCCTGAACCCTAAACCCTAAACCTCTAAAATCCCCAAACCCTCATCCAGAAATCCCAACAGTCCCGGGCCGGAAACCCCGAGCCAGACCTCTTTGAAGCCCTCGGTGACGAAGACTTCAGCATCCTGTCGCGCCCTTGGCAGTCCAAAGAGATGGGCACCAAGTAAATCCTACGCACTTTTTGTGTTTAGCGGTTAAATTGGTGGCATTCGGCATATAAGGAAAATAAAGGCTTGAAGTTTAGGACCTTTAAAGTTAGGGCTTAAAGTTTCTGTGGGACTTTTAAGGTTGGTAGGGCTTATCTATTAGTACGGTTGATAGATGTTGATGGTCTAGAAGGCTTAGGAGTCTTAGGGTTTTGGGGATATTGGGACATTCGGGCTGAGGGTTTGAGGGTGAGCATCAAGACGGATGGGTCAGTATGGATCAACTCTGAGCTAGAGATAAGAGTTCTGCGTAAGTGCTGGACAGGGTACTACTATAAGGGTTTAAGATGGTCTAAGATTTGGTTTTGGGTGCTTAGAGTTTAGGGTCCCGTACATTATAGTAGATACTGTGCAGGGTTCAAGCACCCCTTTCTGGACCCCCCCAAAGTCCGCCCAAAGTCTTAGGAGAAGGAGTACTTGGACCCTAAGTCCTAAACCCCAAAATCTTAACGTATGATGTGATACAAATCCCTAAGGGTCCATGTGCCCAAATAGTATATACATTGGCCTTAAAGTAGTCCCTATATAGGTACTTTGGGGCCAGTGTATATACTACATGAGTACATGGACCCTTAGGGAATTTAGGGAGATCTTTGGGGGCAGGGGGGGGTTCTAAAATTAGGGAGAAGGAACCTACATGGCTGTGTTGGTGCTGTTGTTGTGGGGTCTCCTCAAGGTTCTAGAAACGGTTGTGGGGGCTTTACTTTTGGATCATACAGTTTCTGAGGTTTAGGGATATTGAGCATGGTTTGAGTGTTCTTCGAGACTTCAGCATAGCAGTATCTGTTCTCGGCATCTGGATATTGTCGCATTGCAGACCTTGGTCAGCATGAACAATAGATCTGCAGACAAAGACTTTGGAACTTATGTCCAAAACAGCCTGAAAGGACCACCGCCCAACAGCACAATCTGTCACCCCCCTCCTGTCGATCAAGACCTGCTGCCTTGACAACATCCTCCGCAAAATCCATGAACGGAGCGAGGAATGAACGGAGTCCTGCTCCCCGGAAAGTCTTATCACACGGACAAAGGGCACGTTTTCCATCGCAGTATGGAAGTACTAGCTCCCATGACACCGTGGTAGCATTGCCTTGAGCAAATGCACCTGCCTGCCGCCATGACCCTGAAGATTTGACCCTCTGCTGCGTACAACCCATCGTGCTTGCATCCACAGCCTGTCTGGTCCTTTTTCAGAGATCTACGATCTCCAGAGATGGTACCCTGCGTATGACCCATCAACCCTGCTGATCAGAGTTCCGGAAGGTCTGCGTCCCACAGAGGGTTTGCCGGATGTTGCGATGGAGTGAGGCAGGTGAGTCTGTTCCATTCAGCACATGCCACGACGCCACGACACACGCCCCGTGCGGCGGCATCGCCCCCTAAACTCCCTAAACCCCTATATTAACCCTAAACCCCTAAACCCTAAACCCCTAAACTGAAACCCTGACCAGACCCCCACTCACCGTCCCGGAACTTGAGCTCCGTCAGAGCCCGATACTGACAGCCCTGAGATCAAAGGCCGGACCGGCCCAAAATACTAAGCCCTAGAAAAGCCAGCTACCCTAAGCCACCTCAACCCCAAACCCTGACACCCTCAAACCCCAAAACATCTACCGAAAAACCCTCAAACCACCGAAAACCCGAAACCCATAGTTTCGGGCTTCCAGTTTCGGATCGGCTGCCGAAGGTTTCGGATCAGAGTGGAATAGTTTCGGTGCCCGGTTTCGGCACAGAAGAGTCAGTTTTGGGACGCCGGGTCTGTCAGCTTCGGGGGGCGAGGTGGGCAGTTTCAGTCCGGTTCTTGCCGGCCTGGACCTGAAACTGACCATGGCGTAAGACCGAAACTGACTATATGTCCTGATCCGAAACTGTCCCGGACCATGTTCCGAAACTCCGCCCCGAAACTAACCCCGAACACCCAGAAACTCATAACTTCCCTGCAACAAGAAGCAACACCAAAACCGATCAACCCTTGTACCACCTTGGTAGTTACAGTATACCCGGGTAGTACCCTTATATTCAACTGACGATACCCATGCAAACTCAGAAACACCCGAACCTGAACTAAGGACCCCTCCAGCTCAGCAAAGAAGCAACAATAACATGCAGTGATCATTGGGTTTAGGAATTTAGGGTTTAGGGTAGTGAGAAGAACTAATACACTTATAGTACCCCTTTTTGATATGCGTAAGACACCCAAAGCCTAAACCCTGAACCCCACACCCTTAAATCCCTGATCTCGATGCCTTTATAATTCTATACTTTAGACTCGGAGCTCCTTGGCAATAAGATTAGCCATAGGCCCCATAGTAGTTCCTTTTTGGGGCTACCTTACAGGATTTTAAATAGGAGCCCCACAAAGGAGCTACTATTTTGGGCCTATGGGTATACCCTATTTAGAAACCTATAAGGTAATCCCAAAAAGGAACGACTATGGGGCCTATGGGTAGACAGAAGTCAGGCTTCCATAGAATCAGCCCCCGAATCCTCCTGAATATCTACCAAGCCCGAAACCCCTAAACCCTAAACCCCTAAACCCTAAACCCTAAAACCCTAAACCCTAAAACCCTAAACCCCTAAACCCTAAACCCTAAACCCCTAAAACCCTAAACCCCCCAATCCTGAGCCTCCCGGCTCCTTCTCTTTCTTCAGGAGCCGATCTTCCACAATCTGCCGGGGGAAGTGGAGAGCTTTAACGTGTGGTCTTAGAGGATGCTGACGCGATCTTGAGATAGAGCTGTTAGGGTTTGGGGTTTAGGGTTTAGGGGTTTAGGGGTTTAGGGTTTAGGGTTTCGGGTTTCGGGTTTAGGGTTTAGGGGTTAGGGTTTAGAATGCTAGATTTCGGGGGGCCTCACAGGATTTTTGGGGGCCTGTTGGAAGGGTGATGCTAGGCTGCTTCCAGCTGTTCGGGCGGCTTTGGCTTCCTGGCTGCCGATCTTACGTGGAACGCCTCAAAACGGGTCTTAGCCTCATGTCGTATAGGTGGTTAAAAAAAAGATGTCGAGTCCTGCACGCTGCAAGAAAACCCGAATACTTCGAGGTTGGAAGTCGGAGATGTTCACTCTTTGCAGAGCGTGACAGCTCCAAAACACGAGCTCCAAAAAGCCTGAGCCTTTAAAGCCTCAGTACCAACCACCAAGCAATACCAAGTCCTGAAGTCTTACGCCCTACCGGCACTGACCCATGGAAAATCTTAAAGTTGTACATCCCAAAACTCTCCCCCCCTTCTCAACAAAAAGTCAGAGTAGACAGTTCAGGCCTGACAACCCGAAAACCACTCACTAGCACCCGCGAGGGGTGGAGGGCTTAGTTTCTCGATGAAGCACGGTTTAGGGTTTAGGGTTTAGGGTTTAGGGGCTCACTTGTCACCAATACACTGTAACGGGAGGCTCAAACACAGGAAAGCCACGCCAAGTGCCAAGTGCCGAATGGCCTAGGATCCCAGTGACCCTGAAACCCTATTGAGATGCCGACCTTTCCGAGAATCCCCAAACCCCTAAACCCAAAACCCTACAATCTACAAAGCCTAAAATCCTAAACTCCTGTGCCTGCTGTTCCACTTTCCTCCGATCGGTGGCTATCCTCAGCTCGGGTGTCGGCCGCGCGGACTACCAGAAAACGCAGCCACTCCAGGGCTTGAGGGCTCCATAACGGAAACAAGAATAGCGACAACAATGTTGAGAATATAGGGGCCTTCATAATTAGAATCGGGTTTTGGGGCCCACTATACTATAAAAAATATAAGGAACCGCAAAATAGTATAGGTAATTATCTAGACCCCTATGTTATTCGGAGACAGGATGAAAGCCATTAGCGAACACCAGCAGTACTAGTACTAGCAGTACTAGCAGTGGGAGGGCATGTTGTAACCGCCAGCAGTAGTGGTAGCAGCAGCAGGGCTCGTCGTCGTCGTAGTAGGAGTGGTCGTCGTCGGAGTAGTCGTCGTAGTATTACATAGTAGCAACCCTACAGCGAAAAGTATGTGTCCATGCTGCTTGGGTACTCGGACCGCAATGGTAGAGGGAATCTCGGAAAGATAGGCTTAGGGCTTGGGGTTTAGGGCTACTGTAGGGGCCTTAAGAACTAGAACCACAATAGTAAAGGTAATTATTTAGGCCCCTATATTAGCCTTGAATTCAAGGGATAACCGGAACTTCCGGACAGCTTCCCTGTAGCCCCCAACACATAAAGAGATCACTCACCCTGGCATCTCCCGCGAGCGCACAAGCTAAGGGGAATTTGTGGCGAATGTACCAGGGTTGAGCTAACGGTTCGTTTACTATTCCCGGGACAAGGAGCTGGACTTTCTCCACATACTTTGCAGAACGCTTCGCGCCGGTTTTCACCTTGCAGCATCGGATGTGACTGAAGCTAGGTAATTAACCCCTAACCCTCAACCCGAACCATAATCATAATCCCTTAATACGTAAACCTAAGGCTATGGGTCCTCCTAGGCATCATGCCGCTCCTCTACATCCCCATGCCCCAGCCCCAAAGCCAGTAGTGGCTTAAGGGCTCATGATCGGGTGTATAAGAACCGTAAGTAAGGTACCCAGTTGTACTCCGAATATTGCAAGCTGCAGCGCTCTGGTAGCGGCGGGACTAAGAAGGCGTGCAGGCACCAGGACCCCTCACGGATCAGGCACAATCCCAGACCTCCCAGTCATAGTTGGGCTTCAAGATTCTTGAGCTTTGGGGATTAAGGCTTTAGATGTTTGTTTGGTTGTTCTGATTGTTGTTGTTGCTGTTGCTGTTGCTGTTGCTGTTGCTGTTGCTGTTGCTGTTGCTGTTGCTGTTGCTGTTGCTGTTGCTGTTGTTGTTGCTGGTGCTTTCGTTGTTGTCGTTGCTGTCGTCGTCGCTGACAGTAAAGCTGCAACATTATAACCACATGAGCACCCCATGGTTGTGCATCGTTGCATTGTTTCTATTTCTTTCTCTGCAGGCTGTATGAGGAGTAGAAGGTCTTCAACTCTTGTGTATACTATGGTTCTGTAGCATTGCAAGCTGCAGCGTGGCGACTCGAAACGGTCAAATCCTGAAGTATGAAAGGCAGGAGAAAGCAAGCCGGCCAGTTCAGGTCCGATCAAGGCCTTAGACTGCCTTAGATCCCGTGAACACCCAGCCTTAAGCTGAAATTTAACCCTAGGCCTCAGAATGGGTCAAGAGCCTACCGTTGTCCGTAGGCCGAAAAGGGATCAGCGCTTCGAGCCTCATTCCGTCCATGCCCGCTGTGGCCCTGACAGAGTCTGCGCCCTGTGGCACATGGAGACCAACACGCTTCTTCTGCTGTGTCGTATCCGCACCTGGGTTGCTGGCTCATGCAAAAGCTCCGCTGTTTCAATAACGGCAGATCCGTCCGAGCTTCTGTACGGAATAAGTTGAACATGAAACACGGATGTCCTAAGTTTTATACTGCTGTGCACGTGGCACCCACAATCCGATAAAGCCCTCGTGTGAAAGGCGGGAGAAACCTTCAATATCAGAAAGCATGTGCAACGAGCAAGGTCACTGTCGGAGTCTATACAGGGGATATAGTTGTAGTCCATACAAGGGTCTGAGTTCTTAGTGACCGTATAACGCAGCTCAGTGTAGTTAGGCTCAGCCTCTACCCAGAGTCCCCATAGTAGTTCCTTTTGGGATTACCCTATAAAATTCTAAATATGAACTACCAAAAGGAACTACTATCGGGCCTATGGGTATATTGCGTATCCTGGGTTTCGGGATTTAGGCTCTGCAGTGTGTGGTGTCTTGGCTCAGCTGATGTCTTCAGCACGAGCTCATGGGAGATGGGTGGTTCTCTAAATTAGGGTCCCTTTTTAGGGTCCTTTTTATAAGGGTGCCGTATTATTTGGGGGACCCCAAAAGGGACCCTAATTTGGAAAACTACCCAGATAGTGGTTTTGCCAGAGTTTACACACTGTGAAGGGTAGTAATTAAAGCCTGTGCTGCCCTGTGCCATAACTGACCCACCATGCGGTGGAAGCTTTGGTAGGCTTTGGCCAACAAGCCATCTCGAGAATGCCACTTGATGCAGACATCAGGTGATGCTTGAATCCCAACCCCCGAACTACAACAGACCCTACTGCCGAAACTGAAACAACAACTCCAGAACCCTAAACCCGAAACAGCGAGGTGGTCTGCTGCTTGAATTCATCCCAGCTACAGACTCAAGTTGTAAGGCTTGGCCCCCGGCGGATGCGATCACTGATGCCCTCCACCCCTTGCTCCTAGGGGTGATCCCAAAGGCACCAACTTGAGTCTTTTTCACGAGTGACCTAGAGTCGCGAAAAAAGAGCAAGAACGCCCGAAACCCGCACCTTTGCTCCAATCACGGATTTCAGTCTTGGGATTCATGGTTCTCAACGACTCTGAAACATGGGGGTTTCCGAAAATAGGGGACCCTAATATAGTACCCTAATTAATAGGATCCTTATTATAAGGACCCCAAAATAAGGTACCCCTAATTTTCGGAAACTCCACACATGTGTCCCGAGTTCCCTCAGCAGAGCTTTCCCTTTCCGGATCGGTGCTCTGGGCCTCGAGGGCTTAGGATCGCCCTTAGCCCAACAAAAAAAAACTACCGTTTGAAGGATTTATGTATGGAAACCAGAATAATAACAACAATAATAATAATAACAATAATA
>CAJNDV010001625.1:49102-59716 GCA_905221635.1 Symbiodinium sp. CCMP2456
CCCGCAGACCCAGTTGCTTTTTTTGTAGGGGCCTGGATATATAATTGCACAAGGCCTTGGGGGGTATGTTGTGGTAATAGGGTTTAGGGTTTAGGGTTTAGGGTTTAGGGTTTAGGGGGGGGGCCCTGAATAATCATTAGAATAGGTTCTAGGGGTATGCCATACAAGCCCAGAGCCCAGCAAGGAGCCGCGGGCAGTTTCTGCAAGCCGAAACCCCAAGAACCTGACACCTCCAAAGTAAACTTCTACGAGTTTGAGATCTTCTTTCGACTCTGGCCCCCCCCCCCCTTCTTGCAGCCCTCCCCCCTTACGGCTTACTCGGGGGACCTTGGTAGGCAGTGAAGCCTATCAGGCTTGGGGCTTAGGGTTTCATAGGGTTTCGAGCACAAGCTAATGCTCGGAATCCTACTTGCGATCTCTTTCTCGCCGAAGCTCCTAAACAGACTCGAACCGAAATCATGCCCAGTTTGTGCGAAAGATATGGAACCATGCAGCCTAAGCTCGGCGATTAGCTTGGGGCCTTTTTGTTTCTGCGATTCCCTAAGCCCTATAACTCCTCGAGTGCGTGTTCGGGCTACAGTCCCAGCGTGTTTTTGCTCGAGCCCCCTCCATTTCCTATCAGGCAACATCCCAGCAGGGCCTCTTTAATGTCGTCCAGAATCTCGTCATACTGGAAGACCTGGGACAAAGGTGCTGTGCGAAACAGCCCGCCCCCTGAAAATGAAACTCGCGTTGTAGCCCGTATGTGCGTACTAAACTTTGCAGAGCCTACTAATCCATTTTAGACTGTTGCTCTAAAGAAGGGAGCATTGAGAACACACTTGGCTTCAAACAAATAACCCTATCTCCAGCTTCAAGACTCATGCGGTTCTCCACGTCGGCGAGAACCGACAGTGAAACCTTCAACAGTTACTGCAGGGGCCTGAACAACTAGAACACTGTTATGCGGCACCCTGTCTGAAAAAGATTTTGGCGTGGACGAAATGCCCCTAAACCCTAAACCCTAAACCCTAAACCCTAAACCCTACCCCTCAGCCTCGACGCAAGGCTCGGGCAGTGGGGTCCTCCTCTTGCAGCCTCTCAGCCTGACGTTGGGCCTCACCGCTTCACACGGCCGCTAAGGGTTTGGGGTTTAGGGTTTAGGGTTTAGGGTTTGTTGGGGAGGCGTTTCAGGGATAGCATAGTCAGTCAGTAAGAGGCGTTTTGCGGCTTTTTCTGCGCTGTGGGTTCTGTGGAGTGTACCCTACTCGCCCTAAACCCTAAACCCTAAACCCTAAACCCCCTAAACCCTAAACCCCACTAGCTCCTCCCGACTCTCTGGGGCTACAAGCCTCGAACCATGAAACTAAAATCCGAAACTTCGAACTATACCCTTAGGCTAAGTTAAAGGAAACTACAGGTGGGGAGTTTAGGGTATATAGGGCTTCTATATAAGGCTTCCATAAGATATAAAGACCTTCTCTAAGGCTCCCATAACGGTAACTACCCACCTGAAAATGTCCTAGATTAGGGGTGGGATAGTTAAAGGTACCCTTACACGCCACTTGGGAGCCTAACAGGTGCACCAGCTTGGACATCCCGAATGCTTCGAGCTCTCGAAAGCGTGAAGGCTCAGGTGTTGAATTTGGGGGTTTGCGGTTCAGAGCTCCCTAAGCCCCAAAACCGTAAACCGTAAGTCATGAGGGTTCAGAACTCCCTAAGCCCCAAAACCCTAAGCCGTAACTCATTAGGTTCAAGATTTCACTTGCACCCCGAAGCTACACCCTGAAGCCCAAACAATAAGCTTTTGGAGGTTCCACCAGGGTTATTTACGGGCTCGGCAAATGTGTTAAGCTTGTAAGCCAAAGTTTTGCACTAGGGTTTCAAGAATGAGCCAGGAATTTTAAGGAGTAGTATCGCTGTTTCTTCAGGCCCCTTTAATAGACCCTGAAAAGCCCCGAAGTGAGCTCAATGATTGTTTCTTGGGGCTTTGGATTCAAGCGTCAGGGTGTTCAAGATTGTGCATTCGTCTAATGTAGGGGCCTTAATAATTAGAATAGGGTTTGGGGTTTCTTTAGACTATAGTTATAATAAGGAACCCCCAAAACCACATTCTAATTATTAAGGCTCCTATCCTAGACCCCCCAACTACCCTCTAATTCTACCCCCCCAAAATACCACTATTAAGGACCGTAAGGGCTCTAGGGCCATTGGGGGGGTCCTGGATGCTAGCGTGCTTTCGAGGGGTTGCGGCTTAAGGCTTGGAGTCGTGTCCTTCATTTAGGGTTTAGGGTTTAGGGTTTAGGGTTTAGGGGGGCCTTTATCTGGCAGGGCTTTAAGGTTGAGGTTCCCGTCTTGAGGGTTTAGGGGTCTGCCTTTAGGATTTAGGGTTTAGGTTCCCGTCTTTAGGGTTTAGGGTTTAGGGTTAAGGGTGGTGTGCCATTCTGCAGGTCAGGATTTATATGGTGGCGTCTAGATTGGAATTGGTGGCCTGACCATGGGCCAGGTATATCATACAAGCAATATTAAATATGAGTTCTTTGCCGCTATCTTCCCGGAGTTTGTTCTTTCTGGAATAGCAATAGCAGCAACATGCCATAAACCTAATCCCTAATACCCTAATACCCTAAACCCTAAGCTGCAACAGCAAGAACCGGTCGAGGTCCTCGTCATCTTTCCATCCAGGATGTGCCCCAAACTCTAAGCCCCGCAGCCTCAAGAAGCACATAACTCTACCCTGCCCCGAGCCTGACGTCGCACCCTCAAAAAAATGAGGGTTTCAGAAAATAGGGGACCCTAATATAGTCCCCTAAATAGTAGGATCCTTATTATAAGGACCCCAAAATAAGGTACCCCTTGTTTTCAGAAACTCCCAAATGCCAGAGCCGAACCCGACCCTCATGACCCCGATTCGCGAGCCTGTGCTGCTTCGGGAGTAATCTTCGCCCACGATGGAAAAGAGATCTTCTTGTTCTTCTCCTGCTGTAAGGGTTACTGGTAAGGGCCACTTTCAAGCTACAGAATGGCTTGCGGCTTTGGAGTAGTCGATTTTGTGGTTCATAGCTTCAGCCCTCAACCCCAAACCCTCTAGCCTACCTACCCCCCCTTCCGCGACTGACATCGGTCTCGGGACCCCTGCAGTCGAAATCTCATGTCAACGGAAGCCGTATAGTCATAGTAAACGTTGCGGCAACCCTTACGGCAACCCTTATAGTAGCCCTACAGTCTACCCTTGCAGAATAACTCATACAGCAAGCCTTACCATAACCCGAATATTCACCTTTGAAGGACTGAGACCACGACTCTCCCCCAAGACCCTTTAGATTCAGCAACAGAGCCCTAAACCCGAAACCCTAAACCTTAAACTCTTAATACCCTTAAAGCTAAACCTTAAACCTTTAACCCTAAACCCTAAACCCTCAACCTTAAACCCGAAACACAACCTGAGGAACTCGGTGTAATCCTTGCCTCAATAGTCTCCTGGGGCGAACTCGAGGTTCATTTTTGGGATGATGTAGGGGGCTTTAGGGATTAGGGTATATAGGGTTTAGGGTTTAGGCTACATAGGGCTTAGGGCTTAGGGCTTTTTGGGCTTAGGGTTTAGGGTATAGTACCACAAGCAAGTCGAAAGGTTGCTTTCTCTCCTGCTGCTTTGTTTTGAAGATGCTGAAAACCCAAATCCACAAATCCCGCCTGCTCGTTCCTAATTCCGAAATAAGCCATCTAAAACGACATGCAAACCCTTATTGAACTAGTGTAAACCCTGTCAATCCTACACAACATGCGTGCAAACTCCGAAACCACCCTTGAAAATCAGAGAAAGCTCAAAAAGCGCAACCCCAAAACACTAAATCCTAAGCCCCGTGGCGCTCCTAAACCCAAAACCCCCAAACCCTCCTCCCCTTCGAGGCTTTCTTGGAAGAGCGCAGCCACACCGGTCCCCTTGCCCTGATAGACATGCTGAAAATACGGTGCTTCATATTGATGGTCTTTGGATTTAGGGTTTAGGGTTTAGAGTTTAGGGTTTAGGGTGGATTTAGACCTTCAGGGTTCAGGGCAGGAATTTAGATTAGAACAAGTTTCAGTTTTTCAATTGTTCACGCGGGCAGTCGCTTGGAGACTGAGGGTGGTACTACATGTGAGAGTTGCCCCCAAGCAGTTCGGCACCGGCGAATAAGGCTTGAGGGGCAAGGGTTCCACTGCCAGCTGTTTGAAGACGTATACTACAGCGACTAGAATGCTATGGCTATCATTGTTAGCATTTTAGAAGATAACATGAGAAGAACTAGAAATGAGCAATACACCTTAATTAGTAATTTTCTTTACAAATTTACTGTTGTCGTGAACTACAGCTCTTGGGCTCCAATCTTTGTGTTCGTGACTTGGTGTATTTAGGTGCTTGGGGGTTTTGATAGGGTTTAGGTTTGATGGGTTGAGCCCCAAATCCTGGCATGGCATAACCTTCGGGGCCAATAACTTTTAAAACGAAGATCATGTATAGGGGCCACTTAAGTGGTAAAGTAGATACTTGTGAACCCTAAACCATACACACCCGGTAGAACCCGATGCATATGTTGAAGGATGTCTTACAGCACTCTCCGTTGACGCAAAGCGCTACATTTCGGCCGAGTCCTGTGCGGCTCCAGCCGAACCGGTTCTGTAACGGTTTCTGCCGTAGCTGCGAGGCAAGCAAAGCGCATCGTCTCATTCGTGCAGCAGGGTTTAGGGTTTAGGGTTTCTCTTCATGAAGCACTGCCATGTTGACTATCTCCCAGCCCTCGTGCTGGAAATGTAAAACAACTTCCGCTGGGAGCATCCGGTCATGGGGGACGGCGGCACGTGCCGCCTGCTATTCGGCAGCGTCGTGCCAAGTTTTTCTGAGAGCTGGAGCCCCATGACCCGGAAGGCGAGATTGGCCGAGGTAGCTTCGGACATCCATACAAGACCTCTGCTGACTCCATGGTGGAGTGAGACTTGAAGCTACAGACCTGCCTTGTTGAAACTGACCGCAGCCGCAAACCTGTATCATACAAAAACCTTGGCCAGAGGGAGGTGATGCTATCCCCGAGACTCAGCTCACAGATATTACAAAACAAGCAAAATGCGCAGAGCCTTCCGACATCGAACGCAATCGCCATCTCCTCTGACACACACACACACACACCGATGCCTTGAGCAACCGATAGTTTCAGCATGCGTTGGCTCAGCAACCTTGAGTTCTGGCGAAACCAAATCCCAGCAAACAACTTGGATCATGATCTGCAAACTGGAGGGCCCGGTCAAGGCCAAACCTGGCCTGAGCAATAGTAAGTAAGAGGGGCCCCCCGTATAGTGCCTATAAGGTGATATCGGATATCATGCCCCAAAACCGGCCCCTTCTACGTACTCACCGCTCTAGAACGCCAGAAAGCCTGGACCCTCAACCAGAGCCCACAAACATAGCCCAACAAAAACCCGACAATAACAGCACAACAAACACAAACTCAAACCAAAGGTAGCTGAGGAAAGAAACGTGGGATCTGAATCCATGGCCTGGGCCTTGCCTGGCTTGCTCACGCCCGCTGCCGCAGGTTTCGACCTCTATGTGTTTTGTCAGAAAAGTCTTATAATTGAATGCGGGAGGCAAGCTCGGGGCCTTTATTGTTAGAGCAGGGTTTGGGGCGGGGGGTGGTGGTATATTTTGTGTTACAACAAGGAGTTTGAGGGAGCAGTATTTGGAAGTATCTAGACCTCCACGAGTCCACTTCTCTAATACTATCGGGTTATTAGGTCATGCTAGTTATGGATACCATACACAGATCCACAAGGTCTACGGGGTTTAAGAAACAGGAACTCGCCTGATGGGCGGCTCCTGGCAGTTTTGAACACACCGCAACAGGCCCCTGGTGGATTAGGGTTTAGGGTTTAGGGTTTAGGGTTTAGGGTTTAGGGCTGAGACAGCTCCTTGGGTATCCCATCTGGATTAAACAGCCACGAACCCAGAAGCACACCCCATGCCTAAACCATGAACCCTAGACACCAAAACAATAAGACCCCCAAACCTGAATCTATCCGAAGTCATGAACCCCCTAATTCAAAGCAGAACAACATGAACACAAAAAACAAGGCCCCCTTTTAGCCTCAGCTCTGAACCCTATCTTGAAGCACTTCGGATTGTAATAAATGGCAAACTTGAGTGTTGAGAGGTCGTTAATGCTTGGGGTCATGACTCATGACGAACCTAAACCCTAAACCCTAAACACTAAATTTAAACCCTAAACCCTAAACCGAAGAAAGGGGTTGCCTGAACCCCTTTGCTAAACACTTCGAGACACGCAGGAACACCAACACTGCAAACCCCCCTAAACCCTAAACCCTAAACCCTAAACAGCCAGATGCGATGGTTGGTAATTACAAGCTGTAGGGCTGTGGTTCGGGTCCCGAAGCCCTGCCTCCTGAACATCAAACCCTGCAATGAAACAATAGCTTAATCGCGAACCCTTGTCTAGCTAAACAACGTTGACCCCTAACTCCACCAAACCCGAAGCCCTTAAACACTACCGGACCTATAAGTCCTGAATCCCTAACTAAGGACGATCCTTAAATCACAAAAGAAGGATTTCCAGATTTTACGGTACGGGGGATACCTAAACCCTAAACCCTAAACCCGAAACCCTTGCCTACGCAGTCTTGCAATCTCGGAGTAGGGACCCTGCACGCTGAACCCTCAACCCTAAACACTAAGCCCCAAGGGCCCCAACCTTTAAAACCCTAAGCCCTAAGCCCTTTTTGGGTCCTAAACCCTATTTGGGTGCATGGACCCGTTTTGAAACCCTAAACCCTAAAACCCTAAACCCTAAACCCTAAACCCTGAACCCTAAACCCTTGGACCCTGAGCTCCCTCCATTTTTGAAACACTTGCGCAGTCTGAGAGCCCCCTAAACCCTAAACCCTAAACCCTAAACCCAAACACAACGCCCCCGCGTCTCAGCTTGAAATGCCCTCCGGGGCCTGGAGTCAACGAAGTCCGGGCAACAAGAAACCCTGAATCTTTTTACGGGTTATAGAGCTATAAACCCCAAACCCTAAAACCGCATGGTCTGCGCATCTCTACACTCCCTATACCCAAAGCTCCTGCTGTTCCGCGTAACTTTTCGAGGAGTCCAGCTAGGCTGCCTAGGGATCCTCCCGTGCTCTTGTCGAAACCCTAGCTACACCCTAACACAGGGGGTGGGAATGATGACCAAGTCTATTCCTTCTTATAAGCATCTACTTATGAAGGCCCCTATATGATCAATCCCAAAGCCCGACTTTTCAGCTTACCCCGTTGAAGCGGCCATGGAGTAACCTGGAAAACCCTCTCCGACCAGCCCAGGCCCAACAACGGCATCGAGGGCCGCTGCGAGCTAGAACATGCGAGAACAGTTGCTCATTTTGAGGGGTGCGTGGGAGGATCAAAAAAAGTTGATTACATGATATTACATGATCAATTACAAGAAGAGTAAGCCCCTCAAAGGGACTTGTGCCCTAAACCCTAAACCAAGACCCCAAAAGCTAACACCCAAGAAGGATGAACTTCGAAGCATGACATGCCGAGCCTCCCAACTCCTCCAGACTAAATAACCGCGTGAGCCCGATCTACGATCATCTACCGCTTTTTTGGCAGCGCCCTTATAATTTCAAGATGTACACGGAATAGGCACCCCGCTTAATCCTTGAAGTAAACCGCTAACCCCTAATTCTAGGCTCCTTAATATAACAGACGGTTATATGCCACCCAAGGACGCCCCCCTATGAAGGATACCGCAACCTAAGCATGAAAATAAACTTCTTACACTCTGAACCTATCAACCCGAAACCGGGATAATGATACAACCTATGCAGAAACTCATAGCCCTATTTCACCTACGGCCCTTGTTTTACAGGTTCATTTACGAGCCGCATGATTTCTTTGGTTTGAGGGTGAGCATAGCCGGAAAGGGATCATGCAGTTTCTCCCAGAAGCCAGAATCATGTTGGAGCAAGCAAGAAAGACGGAATTTCTACATGGACAAATTAATAAATACATGAACGAATAACTACAGACACACATATATATATATATACATATGCCTGCAGACACACACCACTTACTTGTTTATACACACAGGCACATGTTTATAGATATGTGTAACCAAAGCCAAAACCTTTGACTATCAGTTCCGGCTGACCAAAAGCAGCGCTCCTCTTGCACTATGGTGCTGTTTTCTCGGGAAGCCAGGTGGAACGTCCCAGGGTTCGAGGAGAATGCTAGCTGGAACGGTAGGGCCTCAGGCTTTCGAGGATCGATGTTGGAGTTTCAGAAAGTACGGGGCCCCTTTTTGCAGGGTACAGTGCCGAAAGTCCCATATAGCTTTCGGCTTGATGGTCTGGGGTGTAGCGTTTGGGTGTAGATGTCGTGTCTGGATGACAGATTGAGAGTTCAGGGCCTAGATTGTTAGATTTAGCGTCCACGCTGCTCAGACTAATGTCAAGCTCATCCTTAGAATCCGCCGCGCAACCGCAAAATCCAATTCCCTGTATTTGCAGAATCCAAGCTGCCCGAGCGGACAAAAATGCAACCAACCCTAAACCCTAAACCCTACACCCTAAACCCTAAACCCTAAACCAGCTCAAAGGAACTGAAGAAGCTTCAAGGCTACTTTAAGGCTCCTGGTGTTCTCCGGGGCCCTGAGCAAGGCTGTGACACTTCTGGCTTCTGGACTCTAAACACGCTTCTGGAGGCTTTGGGGGCTGCTAAAAGACTCCAGAATCGTGGTGGCTTCCACGAACTCTGCAGGAAACACTAAGCTAGACTCATGACACTGATGAGTAGCTCTGATACTGGATCCGGACTCGGGGGGTGCCTCTCTTAGTATGAAGCGAAAATTACGTGCAGTCTCAGACTATCCTTAAGCCTCTAGCTACCTAAATAGTCGGATATTATACATAAATAAATAAACAAACAAATAAGTAAATAGAGATGTGTATGTTCATATGTATACATATTATGATAATTGCCTTATTCACTAATTTAGATCAGCGGAGCCCTGGGGTACAGCAACCACGAGTAGCGCAAAGGGGGACAAGCTTCTATGGACCTATCAGGCGTTGTTCCACCTTGAACGGAGGCTAACCCTAAACCCTAAACCGTAACCCCTCAAAACCCCGAAAGCCCTAAAACCCCCAAGACCCCCCGAATGAACCTAAACCTGAGAAGCACATCCTAAGCCCCAAGGGAGCTGCGGCGTGATTGGGTGTACAGGGTGGGTCTGCGGATACGAGGTTTAGGGTTTAGGGTAGTAGTGCTGGGATTCTTATGCTTTCCCAAACCTTAAACCCTAAACCCTTAAAGGGCAACAGGATAATGACCTTCTGGCGCAATGAACGGACGCTCTGGGTTTGAGACTTGGGGTTCCCATGGAAACAGGCTTCATGGTTGGGGCTGTAGGGTAGACCTAAAGGCAAAAGAAACAGAATGATGCCCTACAAACACCTGATGAATCGTAACCCAAAGATCCTTGAAGAGCCCTTTCCGATTGAGTCTGGTCGCTATGCGGCACGACCGCCGGCAAGAATTGATTCCAGCTCGGAAAATCGCATAAACACTTTGCCCAACCACGTGAGAGGCGCAAAATGAGACACCGGTGCATGGGCGGCTAAAGGGGGATGTTTCGGGGTTGTCGGGAGGGCACAGCTTTGCTTTCGGGGTTCTTGGCTGACGGTTCTGCAGCAGGGGTCTTACTGTGGAAGTGCGAACTGCTATGGGTACCTTGAACTGCAAAGGGAGTCTCAATTCAAACACTCCCCCTCGCGCTTTTTCGAATTGAAACACAGCAAGATCAGGATGAAGGGCAGCAGAGGAGATCCGGCCGTCTAGGAGGCAACAATGCATCATAGGCACCGTAATAACCAGCACATGGGTAGTTCTCCGAATTAGGGTGCCTTTTTAGGTCTCCAATATAGTACGGCACCCTGATAAACAAGGACCCCAAACAGGACCCTGATTTAGAGAACTAACGTAAGGGCCTTAATAATTAGAATAGGGTTTTGGGGTATGTTATACTATAATCATATTCAGGAACCCCCCCAAAATAGTATAGGTCATTATTCAGGCCCGAAACCTTAAACCCTAAACCCTAAACCGGGTATTACCCGCATGATGCTACAACTTCGTATTTCGTCAGCTCTACGGCTTGCATCCGCCCTGTGCCCAGGAATTTGAAATGGGGGCCTTCGGCCTCTGCCATGCCAGCCATGTGCCGGGGAACAATCGACAACTTCATATAAATAAATAAATAAATATAAATATAAATATAAACATATATATATATACATATGTGTATATATAGGGATATATACACATTGTGCATACATATACATACACACACATACATACATACATACATACATACATACATACATACATATATATACATACATACACATACACATACATATACATACATATACATACATATACATATACATACATACATACATACATACATTCATACATTCATTCATTCATTCATTCATTCATTCATTCATTCATTCATACACACACACACATACATTCCTTCCTTCCTTCCTTCCTTCCTTCCTTCATTCATTCATTCATTCATTCATTCATTCATT
>CAJNDV010001625.1:60621-63121 GCA_905221635.1 Symbiodinium sp. CCMP2456
CATGTAAACTTAGGGCGGGCCATTTTGCAGCTTTGAATTTGCTGGAAGCTCCCGCTTTCTGCTTCAGGCACTCGAAGTTGCCATCATGATGCCAGCGCAAAAAGAGCTGAAGCAAATATTCCACTAAGACGGGATTCACTTTAATCTCTTCGTCAGGGGCCGAAACTCGCAATGGACTTCTTGCATCTGTTTCCACATGTTGTCGACCGTGTCATTACGCCGGCACCAGGACCACCAGGACTGCTCGCCGCCGCTGCCGCAGCCTGCGGTTTAGAGTTTAGGTTTTAGGGTTAACCCTACACCCCAAACCTTCAATGACTGCAGTTCGTTCGCCGCGGACACTTGCAACACACACACACACACCGTTGAAACCGTCAATGATTGCAGTTCGTTCTGTGGAACCACGTCGCCAGCGACACCGCCGCTGCGCTTTGTTCAGCAAGAAGAAAGTGGTCCACACCGATGCTTCGACCGCCGGGACTGCTGCAGACAACTCCGCGCTCTATGGTACGAGCGGGAGCGGGAACAGGCTCGCGAAGGAGTCTGCATGTCAGCCGCAGCTGAAGGATCAGCAACATGGAAGCGGTCGAACATGTCGTTATTACCCCCCCCCCCTCCCCACCCCCCGACCCCCCCAGCCCTCCCCCCTCACCCCTCACACCGCTTGCCAAACTTCTGCAACTTCTGAACAAGAAGACTTGGGCAGGGGCAGATGGGCTTATTTAGGTAAGTCAATTGTGGCCGCGCCTAGGTTTAGGGCTTAGGCTTTGCGGGCTTCACAGTTCCCTCAACCCGAGGCCCTGAACCCCAAACATAACAAGTGTGACAAGCGAGTTTCTTGGGACTCCGGAACTCCCTCATTACGCAAAGTACCTGATATCAGATTCATGTTTCCTCACAATCCTACACCCCTAAGCCGCACACCCTAAGCACAATTGCTCTACTGAGGGATTTAGCAATCTTTGAGTGAGGGTGCAAGGTCTAATTCGGTGGGTTTAGGCTTTGCTCGCAAGATAATACATGTAGAGTCTCAGTTCAATTAAATCCGCCGGGAAAGCTTGCAGTCTACAGGCCCGGATGCTATTATCGCCACCGTTGCTATCGGATCCTGCTAGTTCAACTTACAACATTTCTGCAAACTGATTAATTAACTAACTAACTGATGATTTACGTAATTACTTACTTACTTCATTACGTACTTACTTAATTATTTTCTTAATTACTTGATTACTCAATTCATTAGTTATTATTTTGTCATAGTTAGCTAATTAATTAATTCATGAATCAAGGAACTAATTAGTCCATTAATTGATTCATTCATTAATTCACTAATTAATTCATTAGTTAACATAAGCGCTATTTCGGTTTGGTCATATTGAGCATACATGTATTGCTAGCTGCTAGTACTGTATATTTATTCCTGTGAACTTGCGAAATCATCCTCATGGTTGTTGATGTCCTCAAAATTACCTTTGCTATACGGAAGGTATGAATACCCCAAGCCACACTCTCGCAGCAACGAACACCGGCACAAATGCTGGTCATAAACTGGCGGGTGCAAGAAGTGGGGCGAGACCCCAAAATAAGGTACCCTAATTTTCGGAACGCTATCCCTGAGAAGGGGTCACAGAATTATTGAAGCGAGGCCAGGGCACGGCCTTGATGGCCGATTCGGTCCAAAAGTGGCTCGCCAAACCTGCTCAACTTAGCTTCGAAAAGTCTTCGGTCGCGAAGGCTAAACTGGCGCAAATCCCGGCAGTGGAGGTTTGGACCTTGACGGCTGTGCAACGATGAACATCTGCCCTAGATGACCACGGCAGCAACACTAGCAGACGATGACTACAACGTAGGAGGACTTCGACGACGACTCGACGACGACTACTAATGTGGTAACGGGTTTTGCTAAGAGTGCCTCTTTGATGCATTTGTTTCTCTCATTCGTCATGCTTCGCATAGTTTTGGGCAATGTCGTTATTGCGTTTCTTGCCAGTCGGATTTTCTCTATCTTTTAGCTAATGGTAGAGCTGAAGGCGCCCACAAAATCCCAACCCTCTAGTCCAAAAGCCCTGAAGCCCTAAAACCAAGACCCTGTAATTCAATATGGTACTTAAACCCCCTGAACGAAACCCTAAACCAACACCCCCCAAAACCCTAAACCCCCAACCCCAAAACCCTGGCCCACAAGCCCAAAACCCTAATTGTACTTAACTATTTGATTCGTACTCATCTGAAACCCCTGCCGCCAAAGCCTATAGCACCCTTCAAGGAGCCCTAAACCAGGACAGCTACCTTAAGCTTTCCATTGGGACTCGATCAGGTGCGTAGCCTTCATCCGCAGGGTTAAGGGTTTCGAGGCTTAAGGTTCAAGGCTTATTAGACGTAGCAAAGCCGAAGACAATTCAGCATCAGAAACGACACTACTCTCAGGAGCCGAAAGTTGTCGTCAACATCATATATGACTCTGACCATCACGTCAGGTGCCATAAGTACACGTAATCCT
>CAJNDV010001625.1:65621-77244 GCA_905221635.1 Symbiodinium sp. CCMP2456
CTATGTATGTCGTGCATATTTTGGGATTATATATAAATATATGTATATTATGTTTACATATTTTGTATTCAACAGTATATGTTGTTATGTTGTATTAAGATATTATATAGTATGTTAAATATATATATTGATTGTATGTGAAGTCATAATAATGATACCGTGATGTGTGACACCATATTACAATATGGTTTATTATATATTGTGTTATGTTACAATATATTATGCTACAACCAGTCATACTATATTATATTGTAAGACCTTATATAATATCACAGCGTTTTAGCACAATATGATATATACACTTTTTGTTATTTTATACTGCAAAATACGATGGTATATTATACGATATGATATTTTATTATATTGTTAAATTGTATTTTAGTTTCGTATAATTATATCATTTTATACTTTACTACCGCATGTTGTAATTTATGTTATCATACATTATCTTATCTGACCTTATATTTCAATCTGGTCTCACGCCACCAAAGTTGACATTAGGTTTTGGGACTATGATTCCACACTGGCAGTATACATAGACCCTCAGGGATCCCTTCTCCTGTCCTTTAGAGACCTCGAAGATAAACTAAACCTTGAACTCTGAATCATGAAGACTTCTATCCGTGCAGCTGGCTTTCCACTTTCCACAGGCTTCGAGGACGGAAAGACATGTTGCCAAAGGCAGCTCCAGGTGATGCAAATCCTTGTCCGGTACTAGAAGTAGTGGCACAGGACGGTAGTTGTGAACATATGCACGGAAGTCCTCATCCAGAAACGCTTGAATGATTGGCCGTCCCAGCCCAACGCGCTAAAATTACACTTACCCTACATACACAGGTCCGATGCGACCATCAGACCCCTCACCAGGAGTTGCCATACATTGGAAACACGCAATTTTCGCTGAAACACGGTGATTCAAACCTTCCAAGATGGTGTGCTTGTTTTGAAATTAGGCGTCCTCGCAAAACGGGCTAGCCCCCCAATGATCTCTGAAACATAACTCGCATGTGAATATCGTGTTGGGGACTTCCCTCTGATCTATGGAAGGGGCTCTGGCTTCATACTTGTTTTAAATCCAACACAAGACACTATTCAACCCTGCCGAGCTCGACCTGTATCCCCAAACCCTCCATACTTCCCTGCAGCGATGGGGTAGAAGTCGTTAGTCAGATGGTACGTAGTTGGATTTGGGGCCATACACAACAAAAGCAACGTCAACTCCCATCTCCTTAAGAATTGCCTTACTCCCCATGAACAAGATGCAAACATCCAACAAGTTCATACCAGAAAGACGCTCGGAGATATAATACAACCCACACCGTTTGAGGAGTTCAGAAATGGCGAACTAGACGCTTATTATCTTTAACTCCTTTCTCCTGCAAAACCAGTGCAAGCCCCAAATTTTAGAAACGCGCAGTAAGTCGCTAGACCTAACTCCGCAGTATTGGAAGGCCGGGATGGGGTATAATTACGGCCCGGTATATTGCACCGTTATCTTCGGAAGGAGCCCTAAGGAATAGCATCGCTAAAAGGCCCTTATATTGGCCGGTTCAACTCAAGGCTCCGGTAGAACTGTTCGATCGCCCGCGACAGGCTCTGTTTCGGCACGGGGCTTAACCGTGCCACGGTCATGCCTGGTCATTCGTCAGGGTTTGAGGTATAGGGTCTAGAAAATTTGAGGTTTAGGGTTTAGCAGAGCAGTTTCGGTGCTTCTTATCTAGGATTATTATACTATGCACAAACATGTAAATGACTCTCAACAACATCCAAGATGCTTAGCATGGCTCCTGGAAGCATGCGCGAGAAAGCGCCGAGCATCCCAGCGGTTACTGGCGTCGATGCTCCCGGTGGTTGAAACCGTGCGATGTCGTCTTCACAACATCGGATTATCTCACGCAAGGGCTCCCTGCCCACAGGTGCAGAATTGAGGTGTCCTGGAGTCTTCAGGGCCAGGGAAGAACAATCCAAACCCAAAGCCCTTGATGCCTGCAACGTCTCAGAACCTCCCAGGATCCCCCAAGAAGACTTCAAACGATGCCGAAGGCTTAGCGTGTTGGAGCTACAGGTTTTTGACCTTAATGCATCTCTAAAGGCTCTACGGACCCGTTGTTGAGTACGAGTGTCAGACGGTGCGTTGTGAAGCTTCTATGCTTGTTCAGGGTTTGCTTGAACGCTCAAGGGAGCACATTTTTAGAGAGTATGACCCATCAGTGTGATGCTTGCTGTATTGTGAAGACCATACCGGCTGTGTTGAGCAGCAAACACGCATAACCTCGACCTACATTGCAGGTTTGAATAACCTCAACTGCCAAGTGGCCAAATAATCGAGTTATAAGTACCAAAAAGCAATCGGAGTATATCTGGAACGGAACCCTGTTTTTGTGTAAGTGCAACAAGCGAAAGCTTGTTGGAGAGACAAGTTTCTGCCTATATGCCCTATGACACCCTAAACAACAAAAATCAAGCCCGCCCCATCCCTTGCCCGATAACAACGACCACAAACAATTCCTTCCAAGCCGTATCAAATCCGTACCCTAAAACCTAAACTCCGTATACTTCCCTCTCCAAACCAAGTTTCTGGACAGCGCGACGTGCAAGGTAATCAGCAACTGGACATCCTTATTTGTCCATCTACAGGTATGGAACCAGAATAAGGATAATAGTTTCAGTAGCCCTGAACCCCTAAACGCCCTAAACCCTAAATGATTAAAGGCCCTAAACCGTAAACACCCTTAAACCCGAGAGTGCTCCCAACAAAAATAAAGGCTACTTACCTTTCCTCAGCATCGGACATCTCATCCAGGCTCCTTCGAACGACCTGCTCAGGTCGCCTTGGGCTCTTGGCATTTAACGAGTTCTCAAGCTCTGAATTACTATAGACCCCCATTGCGGTAAGTTAGATTAAGTTCCCTCGCGAGACACCAATTCAGGATGATTGCAGGATTCGGCTCCACCAACTTAACCCTCAACCCATATAGAACCCTTGTAGAGGCCTTTAACGAACCCTAAGACAACCCTTTCAAGATCATTTGTAAGAACTCATAGAACGTCTTTATCATTATAGAGCCCTCCACCCACCTACCCCTTCCCCCCCCGAGTAGCCTCCGATGTCGGTCACGAGCCTGAGGGTGATCTGCATGGCAGTACTTGCATGACCTCCCGTTTGGACATTCACCATTCCTTGGCTCAGGGGCGTAGGGTTTCATACTGGGGCCTGGGAAAAGTACCAACTTCACTATTCCTTGGGACTGCTTCTTACAATTTGCTCTGCATCCTGCACCCGAGGCCCATGCAAGCATTTAGGGCAAGAAGACTGCCATTAATGGGCACTCAGTTTTAGGGTCCAGACCTCGTTTCAAGATAAACATGCGATGAGGAAACGGAAAAGGTTCCGGAAACAGAGGAGAGGCTCATTCGCAGGATGGTATAAGGTCAGGAAAGCAATTCTATCCCATGCATACTAAAACCTAAACTTCCAACCTGGTTGGCATAACTCTCAAGCTTTGGAAAACAGCAAGAATCATACTATACCCAAGCCCAGCGCGATGACCCCTGACGCACATGTTAAAGCACAACACGTAGCAAATCCTCAATCCATGAACCCTCCCTAAACCTTACCCAAACCCCAGCACAAGTGGCAAAACAATGGCCCAACGCCGATAAGGAGGCTATTCTTCTACATACTTTGGGGGTCCTGGTCAGCCCTAAACACTCAAGCCCTGAACCCTCGAACACGACAAATCCGGACCATGAAACACGACCCCCCGGCTAACATCTTTTCGGGCTCAAGGATTAGGGGTTTACGGATTAGGGTTGAGGGTTTACGGTTTAAGATTCCGGGAAGGCTCGTGCCCCAAGAGCCGTGGAAAGGGACGTAAACAAAAGCAATGCTTTCGAATTTCGTGGCTTTGTTGATAGTTTGGGTGTTTCTGGGATTATAAAAATAATAAGAACAAAAAAACATTGACACATTGACAATAAGCGTAGAGCTTGCATGGATCACTGTTGGCGACTCTTGGGGTTCGGGCTGCTATAACACACGGGTTTGCTTCAAGATGTACGGGAATTTCGGGCTTACGGGGGTGGGTTGGCCGTGCGGTTCTTTGTGATTGGGACTTACGACTAGGGATCGAAAAATGCAGTAGGGCTTAGTGTATTCTCTCTAGGATTATTTATTATGATGTTTGTCGGGTTCTGGGTTCAAGGTATCAGCGTGTAGATTGGCCGATCAGGCTCAAAGCGGGCATTGCGTGGGATCCAAAGGGCTCGATTACATGACGGGGGTTAATGCTAGAGGTGTAACTATGGTTATTGGTCTGACAATTGAGGGCTTCGGGCTCAAGGGTATGAGGAAACGCCGTCATCGCTGTTCCTTGCGGTTGTGGCTCGACAAGATATCTTGTCAGGCATTATCCTAGGTGGTTCCTGAGAGGGATGCGGTCCAAGTGGACGTCCTCAGTACAGTGCGCACGTGCTGTCAACTTCGAAGCCCCATGCACGGAACTTCGAAGTGCCATGCACGGCAGGGCAGACGGGCATGATGGAACCTATGACGACGACTACGACTACGACTACTTCTTCTACTTCTGCTTCTACGGCTCTCCGACTATCCAGCTGGTGCTGAGGGTGCGGCAGAAGTCACGGCCCAAGTGACTGGAGGTGCCTCTTCGCGACAGTGGCGTGGCCGTCGGCCACTGCGGCGCCGCCCACGGCTCTGTGTGCCTTAGCGTGAGCTAACGCACTCGGGACAGGTTTCCGGGAAACAGGAATAGCAAAAACATGGCCTCTTCCGTCTCCTTACGACCGTACCTGACTTGGTGCAGTTCGGCTTTGCAAGCATGCGCACTCAGAGCCAACGTATCTCCCAACACCCGTGACTAAGCGAAACAGGTTTCCCTGGAACCTGAGGTAACGGGGAAAGAATCAAACTTCCTCTCATCGTTACATCTAAGACCCTTGCAGCACTCTATGTAAAGCCATGAGGCCTTAACCCTAAACCACATCCCCGCCCAAAAGCCATAAACCCCAAATTTTAAAAAGCTTGCGTCTAAGTCTGCCAGCGCAGGTTGTCGTTTGACGAGCAGAAGGAAGGCAGGATTCCCGGAAAGCAAGCGACAACCACAATTCAGTCACAGTAAACAAAGCGAGGCAAGTTTAAGTCACTTGAAATAAGCAAGCCAAACAACGCGCTTAACAAAAATTGAAGCAGCTCGCCTGACTGGAGGTTTAAGTAACAGTAAATTGAAACAGCGCTGAGATTGGGGCAAGGTTAGGTGCAGGGTCGAGAGCACGGCATGGCGGCCCTGGCTGGCTGGCTTCTGGGGGCCTGGCAACAGGCTAACAAGCCGAATTCCGCAGCTCGTCTGCAGCTCTGGCAAAGTTTGACGCAACCAAAGGTGCGACAACGAAGGCTGTTGGCGACAGCTCCAGCTGCTGGACTCCTGGACTTTTGCTTTCACGGGCTTGGCAAATAGCCAAACAGCTTGGCAACAGGCGACAGAGTTGAATTTGGTGGCTTGGAAAGGTGTCTGGAACAAAAGCAAAACCCAAGTTGGGGGTCTTGGAAGGGGCCTGGCAAAAAAAAAAAAACAAAAAACGCATTCTCGGAGCCTGGAGGCCAAAAAGCCCAATTTGGATGTTTTGACGTGGTTGCCAAGGAGACGACGGATGGCTCAAAAACTGTTGCAACACTTCGGCCTAGCTGCGACTTCCTCCTCGGACTCGGTGTCCTCCCCGTTCTCTTGCTCTTCGGACTCGGTCTCGTCTTCTGCAGCACTTTCTTGCACAAATCATGATGCCACATCTCATCTCATTGTTCCGAGGCAGTTCAAAGCTCGAGTGCTTCCCAAGCTTCAAGTACCTTAGCACGCAAGGAAGCACCTCAAACCATTCCCAGTCGGCTTGAGTCGAGCCTCCCTCAGAGAATCGACGCAACGGTGACCCCGACGAACAACGTGTCGACACATGCGCAAGCACATGATCAGACGCAAAATTCAGAAGATACCTACGCACTTCCTGGAACACGCGCTCATTCTGCATGTTGTCCTCCGCCTCGGACCCGGTTTCGTCGCCTTCTTCCTCCTCCTCGGCCTCCTCCTCTTCCTCCGAGTCGGCTTCGTCGGCAGAATGCTGCCTAAGATGCATGACTGACCCTTGCAAGCACCACGACAGCGCGCAAGCGCTGGCGAACACCTGGGCCTCCAACTTTGTCATTTTGCTGAGGTCGCCGGTAAAGCCATGTTTCTCCCAGAAAGCCATGGCATCCGCATCAGGGGGTACCTTTGCTACGCGCCTACAAGGCCCACCATAACAATTGAGGGTGCGGGTTGGAGGCACCTGCGCAGAACACCTGGACCTACATCCTAGAAACTTGAAACCGTCGTAAAGCTAAGCGGCGACTCTGAGACTTGAACTGGCCTATTCCAAGACAAAGGGTAAGGTTGAGGCTATTCCTCAAAAGTGTGATGCCGACGACAGGTTCCCAGGTATTGTAGAATGAGGGCTTAGCTGAAGTGGAGTTTCGAGGACGACGACGACGACTCAGTGAAGACTGTGGGGTCTCGGTATGCTGCTCCAGGACAAATCCTCGTGGGGATACAGCCCCACTGTCCGCTGATCTCGTTACCGGTGGGCCACCAAACGACCACGTCGATAAGCGACTTGGGGTAGTGAACCTCGCAAATCTTCAAATGCTCCTCGACTTGCCATGCAAACCATGACAACGTCTTGCCCGAACACATGGTATACACAAGCAGTGACAAGCACCCTGCTCCCGCAGGCGGGTCAGCATCCAGGTTCTCTCGACATCGCCTCAGAACATGGTCGGTGTGGCGCCTTCCTGAGAATTCATTAAGACCACTGCCATGTTTGACAACACACCTACACGAGAGAGAAAGACAGAGCGAGGGAGAGAGGGAGAGACAGAGAGAGAGAGAGAGACAGAGGCAAAGACAGAGAAACAGAGATAAAGATAAAACACACAACAACAAAGTGAGAGACAGAGTGAAAAACAAAGGAAACAAACGCGTTTATACAAGCAGAAAGAAAACAAGGTAGAAAGGAATGTGAGATGAAGAGATAAAGCAAAACACACACGCTTCAACCAAACAAGCAACAGCCAGCAGGACAAAAAATCAACAGCTTGCACTGCACCACAAATGCGCACTGTGCACATCAGGGCAACGAAACCATTCCTCAGAGTCAGCACCTATCTCAAGCGCCGCCATTACAAGAGGAGCCTCTTTGAGCCCTTATCGGCTGGAGGGCCTTATCGGGGCTTGGGGTATGCTATATGCACTAAGTATACGGGGCCTTAACAGTTAGAATAGGGTTTTGGGCTCCTTTATAGTATTATGATAATAATATAAGGAACCTTAGCAGTACTATTAGTAATCATTTAGGCTTCTATCTTAATCTTAAGGGGATACTGCAAATTAGTTCTTCCGAGCCCTATGACGCCGAAAACCTCGGAAGCCATGGTTGCATCCCAGGCATCCGAGTGCGAACGAAAACGCAGGGCTTCGCACAGAAGAGTGGGTGTCCAATGGCCCCACGGCTGGGAAAGCCATCCGGTGGAGGGGGCACAGGCCTCACTTATGAGATCTTCTAGGGTTTACGGGTGCGAGGGTTGAGAAGTTAGGGTAATGTAGGGGCCTTAATAATTAGAATAGGGTTTTGGGCGTTCCGTATTATAATTATGGTAAAATGTACCCCAAACCCTATTCTAATCATTAAGGCCCCTTTATTATAGTAGGGTTTAGGATTGTTTCCGATGTTTTGGGTCGAGTTTCCGTCTTTCGGAGTTGCACGGCTTAGGTAAAAGCCTCTGCAATAAGGTTTGAGGTTTCTAAGTCAACACATCGGTGATCAACATAGATGGGTAATGTAGGCGCCTCAATAACTAGAACAGGGTTTGGGGGTATATATTACTATAATTACAATAAGGAGCCCAAAATAGCGTAGGTAATTATTGAGGCCCCTACAGTAAGGGGTTCTAGGACAGGTAAGTGTTTGGAGGCTTTTCAAGGGCCCATAAGCCAGCAGAACTTACATAAACATTCAGCTCTGCCAAAGATTTACACGAAGCCGAAAACACCCTAAACCCCAAAACCCAAAACATACAAAAACTCACTAGCTCAGCCCCCAAAATCCTAAACATAAAAAAGGCAGACTAACTCAGCTGCGAAGCGGCTGCCTTCCTTGGAGCGACGAGCGGCTGTCCCAATATGTACTCGCTCGGGCTTGTGCGGCAGGGCAATCGAAACCTGGGTCTTGTGGTGTCGGCTTTTCTTCATAGGGTCTAGGGTATACAGGTTTTAGAGTTTAGGGTAAACAGGGTTTAGTTTAGGGTTTAGGGTATATAGGGTTCAGGGTTATATAGGGTTTAGGGTTTTCAATTGAAATCTTGGTCATGCGGTTTCGTCCTGAATCTACAGCTACGGTTTAGGGTTTGGGGTTTGGGGTTTAGGGTTGCAAAACCCTCCACGAACCACAAAACCACCATGCCGAGTCTGAATAGGATCCACGCAGCCACTACGCGGGACCTATATGAACCATATAGACCCTGGCACCCCCATCAACCGTATGCACCCATGAACCTGAAATCCCAAAGCCTTAAACCGCAAAAGCCTAACACCCTAAACCCTACTAACATATATGTAACCTGAAGCCTCAATACCCAAACTTGGTCAACCCCGAAGGTCCAAACCCCCATCCTCCCCAGCAAATCTCCAACTCAGCAACGCATCTCCGAGGTCGACGAAGAACCTGTGCAGCCAGCTTCTCGGTCATCTGACGGCAACTCAGCCTCGGCCTTTGCTTTTGAGGAGTTGGGGTTTTCTTGATGAGGGCTCCTTGTCGATGTTTTCGGGTTTCGGGTTTACGGCTTGAGGGCTTTTTCAGGCTTTACCCCTAAACCCAGCACCCTAATCCCTAAACCCAGCACCCTCAACCTTAAGCTTATGTGAGTTCTGCCAAGGCCCAAGGCTTTCACCAGCAGATAGGCGCGTGGACCCGCAGAGGAGCTTTAGGTTTGGAGTGGTAGATATTCAGGGTTTAGGGTTTAGTGGTGTGGGGTTTAGGGGTTTGGGGTTAGTATTCACAAGAGTATATGATTATTAGGTACTTGGACCCTTAGGGTTAGGCTTTAGGGTTTAGGGGGGGTTCAAGGGTGAAGGGTTTAGGGTTTGGTAGACCTTCAGGAGGATCGGGGGTTGCAGGTCGAGGGCTTTAGCTGACTTCAGGTTTGAAGGGTTTGGGATCCCAGGGATGGGGTATCGGAATTATGTCGCCCGCCTCGAATTATTATTGTCCGAATCTCACATCCAGAAACCTCAAAGCTAGACCCATACTTACACCCCTCATAGAACCCTCATGACCTGCGAACCCACGAGAACCCGACATGTACATGCCCACGTCCGCGCCTCTGGTTGGTGTTTTTCTTCGGGCACTTCTTCCGAAAAAAGGCCAGTGTCAAATGCATCTGCCATCCTAGGCGACCCGATTCCTTCATGTAATGTAGGGGCCTTAATAACTAGAACAAGTGCGTACTATGTTTTACTTATAATAAGGAACCCCAAAATAGAATAGGTAACTATTGAAGCCCCTAGATTAATCCGATTCAAGGTTTTTCAAAGTGCACTGGGAACTTTCGAACTGCCAGCTCTCGGCCTGTTGTGGGCTGGGTTCAGGCTTTAGGCTTTTGGGGCTGTTCTATACTGAATTTAGAGCCCTAGCAAAAATTATAATTTTAGCTGCCTCTTAGGGTTTATAGTAGCCAAAGATGAAAACTATTTCTAAGTACCCCTAAGTGGTGCCTGTTGCTTAAACTCCTTGTTGCGTCCGCCTACGTCAGCATCATCGGCTTTCGGGGTTTTTGCTTTTTGGAAATCCACTTTCCATTCGCCGCACCCTCGCCTTGAATAAAAAAGCCTCGGGTTCCCGGCTTTTGGGCTTTCGGGTTCAGGGTTTAGGGGGGTTTCAGAGCTTGGGGGTTGTAGAGTCAGAGCTTAACGGCGTGCTCTGGCTTTCGGACGTCGATATTAGGTCCTAACATGTGCAGCTTGCAATGTTCAAGGTTGCGGCAGGTTGCCAGCCCAAGGAAGTACACAAGGATCCCAGGCAGCAATGTCATCTTCTTGCAGCCTGATAACTCCCTTGGTTCCTATACGTACAGCAGCTAAAGAAAGAAGCTATGGATTGCGCGTTGAAGCAAGAGAAAGAGCCGGAGGAGCAGCACAAACAAGAACAGAATCCTGCAAAAATCACGGTCGAGACAACACCCCCCCGCTGTAATAGTAATCACACTTATCGAGCTGTCTATGGGGGAAGAAGGGTTCAACGCAGGATTCCCGAGCCAACCTGTTCGCGGACCAGGAAATTCAATGATAGTTTCCATCCCTAGGCTTTTCGGAACACTAGAGAAAAACAGAAGTGATGATCATCAGAAGTCAATCGCAACAGTGCCAATATTCTCCATGAGAACAAAATTATCCGCTGCACTTGAAATTTGGAGCGTAAATCCCTGGTGAAACCATGAGCAAAAACACAAGCAGAAAACAACCTTTATAAGATCGTAGTAACCCTTGGGGAACCGTCGTAGAATCCTGACAAAAAATTGGAAACACTGCGAACCCCTTTCAAAAGGAAGAAACCGCTGCATTGCATTAGGGCTACCACTATTATTGTTGTTGTGTTTGCTATCTTTTCTCATGATTCTTCAGATGATTCTTCATTCTAATATCATTAATCAATTAGTATCTAGTTTCATTGAACCCTGAACCCTAACCCCTTGTCATTTCCGAGCTGCAGCCTGGATAACCTCGTGACTGTATCGATGCGTCTGAGCTCGTTGTCTGGAGGAGGCCATCCTAAGCTCCCGCGGTTTAGGGTTTAGGCTAAACCCTAAACCCTAACCCCTAACCCCTAAACCCTAAACCCTTAGGGTTTAGGGTTTAGGGTTTAGGGTTTCCCATCCCAAGCTCCCCCTCGGGACGAGGGTTGATGTTGCTGCCTAGACTTTTCCCAGAGGCTCCGAAGTACCTCCATGGGGGATTCTAGCCCAAACGAGTAATAGCAGTTTAGGGTTTAGGGTTTAGGGTTTAGGGTAGACTTTCTACTATGTAGGTAGCTAGGAGCCTTTGCGGTTTAGGAGCTTGAGGGACACACCCTAAACCCTGAACCCTAAAGCAACAAACCCCAGACTCCTAGAAGCGAATCAGGCCCTCGCCCTAAAGCATACGCGCACTAAGCCATGAAAACCTGGTAAACCCATTAGTGAGCCCGTAAACACTAATCCCTAAAGCCCAAACCCTAACATCAAAAAACCCTCGAATCCCTGAACCCTAAGCCTAAAACCCTAAAATCCATAAACCCCCATAATCCCCGAACCCTAAAACCCATAAACCCGTATAGTCCCTGAGCCCTATAGCCCTACCGGCCCCCTCTGGTCCGAGTCTATCCGAAGGCTCTCCCTAAACTCTAAACCCTAAACCCTAAACCCTAAACCCGAAGGCTCTTGGAAAGGTCGGCAGCGGAGCGCTTTTCGCACGCAGCAGCCTCGGGGATTCCTCGATGTCTGCCACCTGCATCAGGTTTAGGGGGGTTTAGGGTTTGAGGGTTTGAG
>CAJNDV010001625.1:87495-104711 GCA_905221635.1 Symbiodinium sp. CCMP2456
ACATTAAAACACACATTCTGAAGCAATTGCACCCATTCACACAAGACCTCCGCTGTGCTGTTGCTTTCCGACACAATGCACCTGCTTCAAGTACAGCCGGGCCGAGGCGGACGACGCGAAGCATTTAACTAGAATTCGACTGGGTGTTGTGGTAGAACATCGTGTACAATGTACACATTTTTAAGAAATCCAGACGAAAAGTCTTGGCACTTATGCAGGCCCCGATATTAGGCCCCAAAAGCCTACGACCCAAACCCAGGAATTCCGAACAATAAACTCGAGTTCCTAATCCCTACGTGTAGCCACATAGCCCAAACGTCCTATGATGTCCTCCTTGTATATGTTCTCAAACAGTGTACCACAAAACCCACAACCCTAAACCCTCTCAACCTAGTAGTCCCTAAACCCTCAAATCTCACAACCCCTCCCCCCCTCCCCCCTCCAAAAAAAAAAAACAAGAGCCTCTTTTGGGCGAGCAGCAAACACATCACGACCGATGTGCCACTGTCGGCCTCCGCTCCGGCAAAAGTGGAGGCCATGTCCAGGACTACCTCAAGGACAAAAAGGGGGTTTAGGGTTTAGGGTTTAGGGTCGAGGGTTTAGGGTTGAGGGGGTTTGGGCTTGAGGAGTATCACTGGAGGGCTTGGTTGTCTGCTTTCGGAAAAAGGACAGGGCCATCCTAGAAAAAAGCTTCACCAAGACACACCTGAAGGAGGGCTATATGGTTGTAGGGGTGCTAGTGCTGCACCAAATCGTGCACTAGCTAAACCACCCCAACTTGCCGTAGCTAAACCCTAAACCCTAAACCGTAGTTGGCTATGAGATAGCACCTTTAAGCCATGGATATCTTGATCATCGGTGCTTCCCGAGGATTGTTGACTTGGGGGATGAGGACTGTGGAGCGAGGACCACCAAATCTGGGCTCTGAACGCCTGCATACCGGACAGGAGTTCGGGAAAAATGACGAAAGTCACTGTAGCTCCTACCAGAAACCCCAAAAGCTTTTCAAGCGTTGCTTATTTTGGTTTCTTCACAGATTTGAATAAAAGGTGTGCAGGTACATGATAGGATCGCATGACCCCACACATCTCGACCCTCAAAAAAGGGCGTAGGCGCGGGCATGAGGTTTTTGTTAACACCTTCTGACGACTCCAAGTCCGGGAATTTCTGGCAGGGCCTAGGCACCTAACACACCACCCTTGTACATACCGCTCAGTGACTTCTGGGTTGAGGAGTTTAGACTCAGGGTTCAGCGAACCCGGAAGCTCTAAACCCTCATGAATTCAAGGTTTTGGCATCCTCATTACACCCGGCAGGTTGCCAACAAGCCGACGTGGAGCATGACATCCAAGGCATTGCCGGCGATGAAGCGCCACGGCTGAATCAAGGAAACCTTAATCAGCTGAGGTTGCAGTAGAGGCGCGTTACCGATGAGAAAAGGGCTTGATCGGGCTTTATCGGATTTTATAGGGCCCGCCGGAGTTTGAATAAGGGGTTTTACTCGTTCAGACTTCCGCTTGCTATGGTATATGTAGTCTCATCTATGGGGATTACAACGGGGTACTATAACTCCTGTTCCAGACCTCCATATCAGGGTGAAGCCCCGATCAAAGCAGGGATTAGGGTCTAGGGTTTCGTAGCTTTGCTTTACCTTTTGGAGCTGCGGAACTTCAGTGGCTTTGCGGTTTGGGAACTGCTTGGCTTGGCTTTCATGACAGATACCCACGAAATCATCTGAACCACGAGCTCGGCCCAAAAGACTAATTTGGAGTTTAAGGGCTGGTGGGGTTTAGGAGTCTGGCGGTTTGGGGCTTTTGGAGTGTCGAGGGCCTAGGGGGTTGTATGGGGTGTGCATTAAAAGCCTAAGCCCAAAGCCTGGTCATTAGGGTATCAGGGTTTTGATGATACCCTCCATCGGCCCCGGAGACTTCTTCTTGTGGTTTATGGCAGCTGACAAGCCAACCAAGGAGCCACCACCACGCTGGAGTAGAGGATCATATTCCTCGGGGAGCGCTTGGCTCAGGACTTCGGATCAACTCATCCCGGTTCGGGGTTATATTGGCGTATACATAGGGACCTGAATATTTAGAACAGGGTCTTGGGGCATATCATACTATAACTTTAATCAGGACCCCCTACAACAGTATAGGTAATCAGTAAGGCCCTTATTCTATATTGGCGAACCCAGAGGCTCCACATATAGTACCATCATGGAATTAGGTCCCAAAAGACCACCCTTATTGAGGTTTTAGGGACCTAATTCCATCATGGTACTACATATGGAGCCTCTGGGTGATACACAAGGATTTGATGAAACCAGCTGCAAGAAGCCCGGGCTTCCTGCCCGGGAAGCCAGGGGGAAATCTAAGCGATAAGGGTCCCGAATCATTGCAGTCATTACAGCAAACTGGGGTGTCGAAATATGCTACACACACACACACATATATATATATATATGTATGTATGTATATATATATATATCATAACCGTAACACGGAATCTCTTGAATATACTACCATAGTAGGTAGTCTTCGCAGCGTCTAGTTTACGCACAGACGGGCTTTGAGGGAATGCAAGTTGTTCCCAAAACCTATGACATCTGCCACATCTTATCTACAAGGGCAGTTACATCCAACCATCTCAGAAACAACGGCAATCAAATTTTGCTAGTTTTTCCTACTCGAAATAATTATTCCGTTGTTTCTGTTGCTGCCGGGATCATTGCTACGACTTTGGGTGTCGCTGCTGCTACTCAGTGTTGTGTTCATGCTGCACGGCGGCTCTTTCGGAACTCCGTCTGCTGACTTGCAACAGACCAGCAACCTAGAGCCATCCTACTTCCGACCCTTTCCAGGCTTGAGGGTTCAACCTCGGTTGAGTTCGTGGCAAGACACCTACACCCCGATAATGTTACATGTTTTCAAAGTCCAGAACCCGAATCTCAACACCCTCGCTGAACCCTGATGCCGAAAACAAACTTCGAAAGTCCCAACGCCGAACTTTCATCTGTTGCCAGGTTGCATTGCAACAATCTGAGCAGACATCGATGGCAGCAACGGAACTAACGCGATCACGGCATTTCCTGCGACCAAGCTTGAAAATAAAAGACCGGACTCGGGGTTGCAATATAAGGCCTTACTCATCAAAATCCGACCCCCGCATGAAGATCAATTCATGTACGAGGAGCCTTCAGAATTACACGCGGATTTGGGCGTATGCTTTAATCATAGTCGAATCATAGTCATAGTCATGACTATATGGGGACTGTGACGAAAAAACTATTGCAGACTCTTCGGAATATAGTAAATCCTGACATTTCACTACCCTACCGTAATTGACTTTGATTGAATCTCGTTGGGCCCGCAAACAGCTTGGAGTGGAACTCTTTCGCAAGTGGAAGAATACCACCGACTTTTCCTCTGCCGCTACTTCTGAAATCCTACCCCCCAGAACGCTAGACTAGAGCAAAAAGGTCCAAGCTGCCCTAAACCACAATGCGTACCCGCTTCAGAAACACGTGGGTTCAGGGTTTTGGATGTAGGGTTTAAGGGTTTAGGGTTCTTGTTGATGTGACCCTTTGGCACTGGAGTTTCCAGCGCGGGGTCTCTTCGGCAGGTCTCTACATTCTTGGCCTTATTTATCCTGAACCCTAACGCCCGAAACCCGAATCCCAAGCCTCGGATGCGATATCGCTAACCCTATACCTTTTAACTCCCAAGCAGTCAGCCTACAATGAACCATTCGTTGGCAACCTCGAAAACAAAAGACGCAAACTCGCATGCTTGATACTAGTGCTGAGCCCGACAACCCTGAACCGTTGGCGTAACCCTGAATGCAACGCCCTGTAAAACATACGACTGAAGCGTTCGCTTGTTCATCCAAGGCTCGTGTCAGATACAAAACCGAGTAGAGTTCTGCTCCCGGCCGGAACCGCGACCAAAGGAAAGCACCTGAGACTCTTGGGACGTGTAAGGGGTCCTATATTCGGCTTCTGTTGAAAGGGGTTCAGGGATTCGGCCTGCTTTGCTAAAGAGTTTTTTGGCATAGCCTTTGTTGGTGAGGGGGTGGAAGGATCTTAAATCTTAGGGGGCCAGATTTGTTCTTCGACCCCGAAGCCCTGCACTCCACCTACGCCTAAAGCAAGTAAAATTCTGGCCCAACACCTATACAAGGCCTTTATCCTACATGGGTAGTTCTTTAAATTCGGTACTATTTTGGGAACCCAAAAAAGACCTTGATTTAGAGAACTACCCATATGGCTTTGGGGTTCAGCTATTTATCAGCCGAAAAGCAAGCCCTGAAATAAGCTGCATCAGCACGCAGAAGCCTTCTCGGAAGCCTCGGCTCCAGATTGGAGGGTAGAAGTAGAAGCTTTAGGACTTTAGGGACTATGGGGTTTAAAGGGTTTTGGATTGGCGCGTTTGGGGTATAAGGCTCAGGGATTATGGGACTTAAGGGCTTTGAATTTGAGGGTCGGCACACCGCACGCAAGGCTCCACACGATCCAAGCTCGCAACTGCAGTGAACCAATGCTAAGGCCAATCCATTCCAAGTCGTTACACCACCCAAGGAGCGAATACTCGACTCAGTCACCACCTACCATCATCAAGTGAGGCTTGCGACATTGCTCAGGTATTTCGAAATTACCGCCCTGCGTTCAGCAGCCCACAAGTCAAGCAAGCACCAAGAAACCTAAACCACCCGAGCCCATCAAGCAATCTGCTCTTACGGCTGTCCCAGTCAGACCGCGGACTACACCGTGCACCAAAGCATTACTCAGCTCATTCCGAACACGTTCAGCCAAGCCAGCGGTCGCCGCGAGCCGAAGGAGGTTCCGTCGTCGTCGTGCCACGTGTGTCGATGCACGTGCAGCAAACTCATACAAATTCACCTCCTGCAGAGTTCGAATGGGGTTCGAAAAGCTCATGCATCTTCATTTAACACATGCTCCAAGAAGTCAAGAAGCCAACGGGCTAGGCGCTAGCATGAAAAGAGTCGGTCATCTTTTCATCAAAAGACCATACAAGGCTTACAATGGGCCTCACCGTGGGTCATACAAGACAAATAAGCATCAGTAGCACTCAGGCGGGCCAAAGCCTTTTGGGTGGCTCGTGCACGGAAGGTTCTTCGGAGCGTCGTGTGTTTTCACCGAGGCCTTTCAACAGGAGGAGCTGCGAAAACGAAAGACATCGAAAGCTGCCCTGAGCACAGGACTTTCTCATTGTTCTCCCATACCACAGTGTACTTGCCACCTGCACCTGCACTTGCAGGCAGCACCGTATCGAAAGAGCCGACCAATCGGATGTGGGAAAACCCATGTCAACGAAGATTAGGCACGACTTCCGGAAACCATTCCCCCACTTCTTCGAGGAACTCACAAAGAACATGCACGAAAAAGACAGACTTCAGCAGGTCCTTGTAGCCCCCACACCTGCTTCAACAAAACCGGCGAGCCGCCTGCGTGTGGCAACGGTGGCATCGGTGCCGCATTCACAAATGAGGCAGAGAAGAAATAAAGACAAGCGCGCGACTTAACAGCGAGGACAGGCGATTTACTGCTACCCGCACAGCAAAGAATGATGGACGTACAAAGCCGCTGCACCACTCAAAGCATGCAAGCTTCATTCCTGCAGAGTATTAAATTTTGCACAACTCACAACATGCAGCAAGCGCCGTCATTGCCCACAGCTTGATCTTGCACTGCACGGGAATCCAGAAAAGCCCATGCACCATGATGCTGCCCATACTCCTGCGGGTCAGGATCCACCAACACGGCTGTGCAAGCTGCATCGTGCACGAAAACACAACCATTGCCCACGCACCCGTTCCTACACCCAGCCAGACCTATGCTATGGGTTCTGGCGTGTCAGCACCCAGCTCCCAGTTGAAAGTCTGCCAGTAAGAACCACGAGCGCAAACGAATGCGCTGATACACCACTCCTAGTAGAGTTGAAGTGCAGGGCCAACTCGGGAAAAAACCAGGCACGATCCACGGGGCGGCGCAAAGGGCTACAGTTTGCGAAAGTGGAGGCATTGTGATGATCGCCGGACCCTTTGCGCACCTCCAGCTTGACGAGAAGATCGTCATCCAGGCTCCCACGTCACCGTCGCACACAAGGGTGCTTCCACCACCGTGCGTGCCTGTGGAGGCCGGACTGCTTTCAGTCGAATCTCGCTGAGCTGGGCTTGGATCTCCTATGATCTCCTCCACATCCATGCCGGGAGCATTGGCCAGCACCAGATCGGCCGGGGCCACAGCCGCTCGAGAAAAGTCCCGGTGTCGAGGGCAGGTGTCCCAGCGGCATGGCAAGTCTACCGGATCAAAGCGGGCACTTTGTGCCAAGAGGCAACGGCTTGTGGGGTGGTGTTTCCTCCTTGAGCCAATAATGGCTACGGAGGGTTTGGGGATTATGCGGCTTAAAGGGCTTATCAGGGTTCAGGGGTTCCGAAATATAGGGCTGAGGGTTCAGGGTTCGGGGTGTGAAGGCTATTGTGTATACACACAGCCCAAGACTCTCCCAAAGAGGAGGTGATGAACCCAAACTTGCAAAAAAAAACAGCAGGCAGTTGGATCCAGAGGTCGGGTGTAGAGGTTTGGAGTTTCGGGGTTTTGGTTGGAAGCTTGGGCTCAGATGGGTTCGAGGTTTGGGGGCTTTAGGGGTTCCAGGGGCAGGGCTTGGTTGGGGATGTGCGCATGGAGGTTTTGAGCCGTAAGCTTCTTGGATGGTAAATCTGGTTCGTTGTGCTTCAGGTTTGCAGAGTTATAGAGCTTTCTAAGGTTCGGGGCATTTGCGGTCAAAGCTCGAGAGTTAAGGGCATGTTGCTTGCGAGTTCAGGGGTTTACAGGCTCCGGCTCCGCAGTGAACGCGCAAAAGCACCCAGCTTTGAAGAGCGACCCCAAGACCAACGCAAACAACAAAAATGGGAGACTTACTGTACGGATCCAAGTAAAGAGGGAACCCTCTCCTAAAGCCTAAACCCCAAACCTAAACCCTCCGACTCTACGACCACTAAAAACCAAGTGAGATCTTCCATCAAGATTCAGGGCTTAGTATGTCTTGCTCTTGGAGTTGGGGGTGGGCAGTGCTTGGGCTTGACCTACCCCCCCCCATCAAACAGGCTCAAATGCTCCTGACTGAGAGGTAAGGGGAAAGTTGGGTTCACAAGCTGGGGTCATTGCATTTCTGCTACTGTGTGTTGGTTGGGGGTCAGGTTTAGGGCACTGTGGCCAAGCCACTCTACCCAAGTCACCCAGAAGCTGAGTGCAAGGAAGCTGATAGGCATCCTTGGCCACTTTCGAATCGGTTTAGGGTTTACGGTTTAGGGAAGTGGATATTGAAAGGTTCTATAGATGCTCTGCGTGGAACCCGATGTATCCCCATCTCACAACGGACTGTAGGTTCTACTGGTACAGGCTTCAAGTTTCGGGGTTCTGTCTTGGCCCGAACCCTAGGCCCTAGATGAGCCTCTTCTCAGCAAGAAATCTCTCGAATGACTATCGCCTCAACACTCTAAACCCTAAACCCTAAACCTTATAAACACTAAACCCTAAACCGGACCCTAAACCCTAAGCCCGATCGTAAATGCCCACTACAGCAGGGCTTTGGCCCAGGCTTCTCGGGCTCACAACCCTGAACAAAAAAACAGGGAGTTGTTCGTAGTCCACAAGATCCCAAACGAATCAACGAAGACTTATATGGGTAGTTGTCTAGTTTAGGGTCCCTATTAGGGTCCTTCCAAAAAAGGGTGCCGTACTATATTGGGAACCTAAAAACGGACCCTAATTTAGAGAACTACCCTAAACCCTAAACCCTAAACCCTGTAACCTTAAACCCTAAACCCTAAATTATATGCATCCGGCTCCAACTCAGGCTCCAGGGTTAACAGGCTCCGTAAGGACACCCCCCGACATGTCTTCTCCACGCGCCTTCCACGAGAACTTTTCGAGGAAGGACTTCGGGAGCTGACTGGTAGTTCAGGGGTTTAGGGTTTAGGGTTTGCACAAAGCCTTCACATCATAGGACAGCCAAAATAAGAACCACTCTCTTATATAAGGAATCGTACGGTTCATAGATACCTTGGCAAGGGACCCTCACTTCAAGGATTGTTTTCTGAAAGTAAGATATGCTCGGCATTACCCCAGACGTCGAAAAGACCCGGGATCAAACCCCATTACACCCTATCTAGACCTCTGAACTGCAGCACCTTTACGGATAGCCTGGGATCCTGCAATCCGTCAGAAAACCGGGGCAAGGTCCGCAGAAAACCTAACTCTGGTCCCTGAAACTGATTGCCCTCTGGGCAGCAGTGAGGCCACACCACCAACCACACCTTGGCAGAGGAATGGGGACACTCTGAATCTACGAGCTGATACATTGGTTTAAATTCGGATACTACGAGTTGATACATTGATTAAAATTCTGAATCTACGCGCTCAGGTTGTTTGGCTTTTTTGGGGTGGCTCGGAAGGCCAAAGAAACCCAGCTACTCTGCTCAATGAGCTGCTGTACTCGAGTACTCAAGGTAAGCCCTAAAACCTAGTCTCTGAACCCTGAAGCATAAACCCTAAACTCCAAAGCCTAAACCCCAAACCCTAAAGTCCCTAAAACCTAGACCCTAAATCCCTAAACCCAAACCCTAAGCCCTTGCACCATGCAAGGACACCCCAACCGCAAATGGTATGGGGCCATAGACAGTGAAGTACCTGACTGGTTTGACGAACCTGGCTTTATGGTAAATACGAGTACCAACTACATACAAAAGGAATACTTCAATATAAACGTCACAGAGTTGATGATGCTGACGCCGCCTGCTAGGCAAGGAAACGAGTTCACGACTGTGTGAAACGCCTAAACCCTGAAACTCTAAGCCCTAAATGGCTCTAAAAAAGGAGCCCGGAGCTGCCTCCGTTGAGTTGTATGTTCGAGTTTAGAGTCAAGGCGTATGTGGAAAGGCAGCAGGTTCTCGTACTAACCATAAAGAAGGGTGAGCGCTGGACGGTTGAAAATGGCTGTCAAGAAGGTCTCCCAAAGCCTGCATGTTACTTCGGGGAAACAATGTGCTGCCTGCCCTACACCTCGAAGCCTTAAGCCGAAACCCCTAAACGAAGCAGCTGAGAATCTCATCTGCAAATGCTCACCTTGCTCACTGCAGAAGACGGAATCGTACTCTTGCCTGGAGTTGGAGATTTGCTTTGGTTTGTTGTGACCTGCAAGAGGCTTTGTGTTTTGCGATAAGGGGCTTCGCTCGAAGCTGAAAGGTTTCTGTGCCGCCGGCCTAGCTCGAAGGGCGGTCGAGTTAGTTTTAAAAGTAAAAATCTGCGGGGTTGGGCCAAACCTAGGGGTCTAACGTTTAAGGACTCTGTCGCGTGGGAAACAGATGCTGCAAAGCTCTCGCATGTTGGGGGACTAGGTTTAAATGGTTTAGAGCTTTCGGGGTTAAGGTTTAAAGCATCAAACATCTGAAGGGTTTGCAACTGAAGGAGCCAAAGGTTTCAAGGTTTGTCGCAGAGTTTGCTACTTGTAGCAACAGCGCCCTCTAGATTCTACAACGTTCGGCGCAAAAGCCCGCATTCTCAACAGCTGGACAAGTGAACTGGCAGCCATCCGCGACTTACGTTACAAATGTGACTTACCTTCGGCGCTTGTGAGACATTCTCGTAGCCTTGTTCGACCGTGTATGTATGTCTGCAGATTCAGAATCCCACTTGTGCCATCTGCTACATGTGCATACTGTTTTCAACCAGCAACGCGAGGCGTCAGACGGTAAAGCTCAATCTGAGCACTGCAACACCACACCCCAAAGCAAGTAGGCCCTACTGTAAACCCCAAACTGGAGGCCGCAATAGAGGGGCCTTCAGAATTAGAATCAGGTTTGGGGTCCAGTTTTCTGTGGTGAGTATAAGACTATGCTTGAAAAGGGCAAAACAAAAGTCCTGGAAGGGAGAATTTGGGGCCTGGGAAGTGCCAAAGAAAAACCAAACTTGTTGGGTCTGGAACCACTTTGTGGGTGGCCTGGCTTGGGACAACATGTGTCTTTGCTCATCTCGCCTCCCCTCGTGTGGAACGACTGGGGCCTTGAGCTGTTTAGTTTCTCTCCCCCCTCTTTGTGGAATGGTTGTGTGGCTTAGGCTGAGGCTTCAGGCAAGGCGGGGGCATACCACATGGGCCCGGGGATGGGGTGGGGGGGGAATGCACAATGCACAACCACAAAAAGGCAATTTCCCGTATGACCGTTTTTATCACATGGCAGAGCACATCTCGGACCCCTCGGTCAAGCCGCTAAATTCACTTTCGGAGAGCCCAAGCTTGCCGGCAGAAAATGTAGGGATCACTGAAGGAGGAGGTTCTGGTGGAGGTCCCCTAGCCGAAAGTGCACTCACAACTACCTGGCTACCCTATCTTGGCCTCAAGTTTCAATCCTATAAGAATCAGAGATCTTGGATCCGAAATAGCACCCCTGAATTCACGCGAGCTCAAAATGCAGATCACAGAAGCAGAATGCGAGACAAAGGCCCAAAGCAATTTACTTCCAGAAGTGATCCTCAAGAGTGGGATCCTTCATAAGTGTAACAAAACTACCCTACCCTACTCTACGAACCCCCGAAATGGCAGCCGAAGGTGCACCGTAAAGCGTCCATTCGGATGCTCGTTGCACTGAAACCTTTGCTAGGACTTTGCTGGTCATGCAGTGCATAGTTTGCAGGACTTTAGCTTAGGAGGTTCTAAGCTGCTCCCGCTCCAAGTCGCCACAACTTCGGGTCCACTTAGAGCCTCATGATGTTGCTCCGATTGGAAGATATTCGCGACGCCAACATGCATCGGGGAAGAGAGCTCGAAACGGCCCCCCGGCAACCAAACAGCCCAGGAATAGGCCCAAGCAAGTACACCGACGACATCCAGCGCGCTCTGATGATAGATACATCGACAAACGCCAGAGCCAACAGGCACATGTCACTAACAACCATACATGACGACCAAGATATATACATATGTAGATGTGTGTGTATATGTGTATATATATATACATACATACATACATACATACATATATATATATATACACATATATATATATATATATATATTTGTGTGTGTGTGTGCGTATATGTGTGCATACAAGTGATGGTACGCACGTTTGCAGCTTGCACGCTACAGACCACGACACGAAAAACACATGCTTCTACGCACGAGCATGCATAAACAAGTAAGACATGAAAGACAAACGCACATTGGGCACATGTAAGGACCCACTAGCGAGCAGAGTAGAGGCCGGAAGCAACGATACGCCTGTCGCAATGTGCAGCATGCCTACATGTCATGCTTTTCTATCAAATAAAACGACCTTGTTTGATTCTGGTTGCGGGAGATGTTGGGCACCGAGTAGGCCCCAGAAATAACCCCCATCACGGCAGCTACACACCCCAAAACCCTGCACCATTAGTCTCAGGAAACACCAAGCTCCATAACCGGAAACACCAAGCTCCATAACCGGAAACACCAAGCTCCATAACCGAAGCAGCCCGAAAACAACTCTGTAGCCTTCAATCGGGCCGTAAAGGTATAATAATATCGAAGTTCTGGGACGACTCTTGGCGGCATGTAGGGCTATCGGACGTTGGTTTCGGATGGCTTCGGTCGCTTTAGTGTGAGTCTTTGAGCTGCTGGCTGGGGACTTCAGGGTTTAGGTTTGTGTGAAGCTTCAACAGAGGAGCCTGCATATAGTAGTTCCTAAGTCCTAAGTACCTACTGGGCGATGATACCACACAACCCATGACAAATAGTTATAACACAAGACGAGAAGCCTACTTTGTATTGTGTAGGTACCTGAGATCCTTCTGGAATATAAGAGCCACAACCCTCGCAGACCCCACCGCCCTGCAACCCATTGCGGCCCACAGCACGGCGCAAGCATCGCAGCGAAGATGGCAATGAAGAACCCCCTTGTCGGATCACTTGCTGTGTCGTAAGGGCTATTTCAAAGGTACTTCGGGGTTTAGGGCTTTGCCTTTGAGGCTGATAGGGTTCAGGCTGGAGAGCCGTCTTAAGTAAAATCCTCTGGAACCAATGCTTAAATCTATAGAGGATGACATAACAGATCCCGGCGGGTTACATAGTTCAAGCTATCCGAAGCCTTACTTGGAGGCTCGGGAGGTAGGGTGTAGATCACATGGCTTCTCGTTAGACCCGGTTTTCTGATAGGGAGGTTTCCTCGTAGGCAGGGTCGTGCATTAGACAGGGACTTCTGTTGGACAGGGCTATATTGCAGACAGGGCTCCTCGTTCGAATGGGATCTCAAAGGAAGAGTCGTCATTTCAAACGGCTTGGCTTGGTTCGGTCTGGCTTGCCATGCAAAACTCGAGCACACGAACCTGAACGAATTTGTACATACACCGGCACTATTCTGCACAGATACATCTCTAGAAGAGCCCGTTTTGGAGACCAGTGCACGCGAGTTACGTCAAGGGCTCACTCACCACAACGACTGAAGCTTGAACAGCTGAAACCCGGCATTCGGACACGGTGAACCTTCATCCCCACGTTCCAGGTCAAGAGGGCAGGCAATCCATCCTCTAAACCCTCTGAACTCTACACCCTGATGACCCCCAACCGACTTCGGGGGGACTTTCCGCCGCCCCACAAATACTACCCCCCCCCCACCCGCCCCTCAAAAACAACCCGGTGGCCAAGGCTCTTGAACAAGGAGCCCACTGTTCGCAGCAGCCGGCTCATGTCAAGATCGCACCGACCATCACCCCGGGCTTTCCTAGGCGGTGGAGTGCTGCAGTTTCTTGGTTGGGCTTAGCTCAGGGAAAACGACATTACCAAATTTAGGAAACATGGTAGGCTATGCGGTGGTAAGAAGATCCGTCATCATCATCAGCTTCCTCCTCATCAGCACTGTTTTTCCATCACCGTACACAACGTTCACCTTTACCTCAAACCAGTGTATCGATGAGGAAAGTAATTACTGCTCACGAGTCAAGGTAAGCTTTGTAGTTGGCGCTGGGATCAAGCCAAAGGCACATTCCCAAGATTGGAGAGCTGTTGAGTCTTGCGTGGGTAAATTAGCACCATTCTTGTGTATTCTTGTTAGCTCGATGCCACTTCTCCAAGGGGCATTGCAACATTCAGCTAGGGGCTGGACTTGGAGCTTGGGCGATTCATCGTTGAGAGTCTGGCGGCTTACAAGTGGGTGCCCTTTGTGCTTTCAGCAATGTTGCTGCAAGGAACCTTTCAGGGGGTGGGGGGGGTTAAGAACATCCGTTTGCCTCTAGACATGCAAAGTTGTCGGTATTTACAGCACATTCGCTCCGTCTCACTGGAATATTATTCTCGGTATGGTCGTGCCGTCTCTACAACGGAACTTCTACAAAATGCGAAATGCTCGGTATTTCCAACACCTTCTGCACGTCCGCAGTGTTTGGGTGCGCCGCCCGCTTGATTGCACAAGGCCAAATTCCTCGATAATTGTGGCGTTTCCGTTGTCTCTGCCTACAGTTTCCTCCCTTGTCGCATTTTGTCGGTCACTAGGTCCAGAAAGCCAGTCGTTCCTTTTTTCTGAGGCGGGGGGGGGGGGGGGGGGGGGTCTTCAGGCTCGAAAATGCTCAGTATGTGGCAAGCATCGTTTTCCCCAGACAAGCGAAATGGTTGGTATTTGCGAGACTTGCCGCAACTGACCGCTTCGTGCGTGGCGAGACCCTGTGGGTGAATACAGCAACTTCACAGGTATTTGCAGCACTTTCGGCATCTTGGCTTACGACGGTTTAGGGTTTAGGGGATCGACTCTGGATTTCCGGAATGATTCTCGCCACCTGGCGTGCGCTGAAGCGCTGGTCGATGCCCGTTCGGAAGAAAAAACTCCCGAACGAAAAAGAGCACGCCAGCGAAGTTCGAGTGGGCATACTCTTTTGCCTGACACAATGTCAGAGTGCTGGTGTCTCTCCAAACAGAGACATCGTTTGAAAGCTGCCTGACTCGTGCTTTTGAACCTCTGAAGGAGTTCTGCGTTTGCTGCATCAGTTCCTCATGACAGGCACAGTTAATCAAGGGTTATCTTCTAGATTCGAGGTATTGTTAATAGCTCTCCTACGCAAAGTATTCCCGAAACATGCTTGGGCAGAAACCCCACTTTTTTCCAACATCGCTAACCCGTTAGTGGCGGCGAGGGCGGTGATGCCGTGTTTCACCATGGATCTGATATCGGGGCTAATATACGGCCCAGCAGACAGTAACCAAGCTACAGGTATCTGGACTTCAGTGTCTGGCTCAGGCCATGAAATCTGAACGAGCATAAGTCCATACATTATGTTCGCCAACCTCAGAATGTGAAGGCCTGCAGAATTCGACTCGAGTTTCGAAGGTTGGTATCCTGCAAGTACCGTAGTGGGCTTAAGGGATGGCCTGGATAAGTTCGTACGTGTTGCATGCCCCTATTCTACATGGGGTTCGTGAGGCTCGATCTTGGCAGCTTCCGCAGTCTCTAAAGAAGATGAGGATGTGAAGGCATGCCCTCAAGAGGGCAAGTTAAGGGTTCAGGATTTAGGATTGGCGTTAAGCCCTACATCCTTCAAAAGAAGCCGAGCATCCCGTTGATGGTGATAGTCACGACGAAGTGGACAATGAGAGCAACGCAGGCAGCAAGCGGAGCTGCTGAGGTCCTGTGTGCAGACAGAAAAGGGCTCTAACAACACTGTTAATCTAGGGATTAGGGTTGAGGGTTTAGGGTTTAGGGATTCATCGGTTTTGAACAAATACTACAAAGTCACATCACATAGGGACTATGTGGCGACATCAAGTCTAGTCCATGGTTATTCACACCTCTGCATCAGGATTAAGAACAGGCTCTCCGCGCCGATGAAGGCCTCGTAGGCCTAAGCTAATGGGGCCTCAAAGGCCAAAGGGCCGGAGTCGTAAACGCCTGAGCAACTTCTAGAGGTTCAAGTAGACTCAGGCACTGAAGCTTGAAAACTAGGTCTGGAGTCGAGGTAGACGTGTACCGTGTGTGGGTACTTGGATGCTTGCTTAAAAGGGTTTCTTCTAACATTTAATACTGAACCCTTTGGATTCCTGACCCGTAGATGCACACCCTTCATAAGCTTAACTAAACCCCAAACTCCTGAACCTTAAACCTCTAAACTCCTAAACCCCTAACCCTAAACCCCTAAACCCTAAACCCTAAACCCCTAACCTAAACCTAAACCCTAAACCGCACAAAAACAGGGCCAGATTTCCTTTAGACACCGGTCCTCAAGGCGTACTTCGTCACAGGGCTCATGCGCGCCAGGCAGGAAATGGCTAAGACATCAAAGTTCCTGAGACCGGGGACCCGGCTTGTTGTAGTCCAGGTTTGGGGGCTTAGGGTTAAGGGTCTTCGGGCTGGGTCTCTGTGAATTTGGAGGGGAGGGGTGGGGGGTTAAGGTTTAGGACTCTTGTTGGACAAGCTTTCGGTTAGGTGGAGCTGTTCCCCAAAACATACAAGACAAGCTGGTATAGGGAATCCAAAACCCTCTTATCCAAAGGTCCCACCAATGTATATATATATATATATAATATATATTTTTTGTATGCACACATATTTATATGTATACATATACAAGGGCTTTACAATACAAGCCGACGAAAGCAGGGAAGTACTGGAGCTTTGGGTTTGGAAATGCAGGTTAGAGATATCCATGACGTGTATACATATATATATATATACACTTACTTACAATGATTCAATGATCTGATGTGTGTATGTGTGTGGGTTATGAATGAACATAAAGCAAGTTTGGCGACGGTGACCTGATTACCAAGTACTACCAGTGTGTTTTTCGTTCACCACTCCTAGCGCAGGGCTTTGGTGAAGAGCGGCTAAAGCCTGAAGTTTGCAGGATTTGCGGATTTGAGTTTGGAGCTAGGGTTTCAGGGCTCAACGCTTCGGGTTCCAGAATTTACAAAATTACGGCCTTCGGGCTCTATGTTGAGAACTGCCTCTGCTGGGGCTACCCATAGGCCCCATAGTAGTTCCTTTTTGGGGTTCATATTTAGATTATATCAACCCTAAACCCTAAGGTAATCCCAAAAAGGAACAACTACGGGGCCTAGGGCTACCTTCGGCCTGTGAGCCTTGAAAAACGCCATAGCTGCCAAGATGCAGTCCCATGAACTCCTCAGTGGTGGCAGTGCCAGAAAGGTTTGGGTATGGTTTAGGGTTTAGGGTTTAGGGTTCAGGGTTTCGGGTGTAGGGTTTAGGGCTTAGGGTTTAGGGTTTAGGGTAAGTAAGTATGAAAAGCAGGGGCGGTAGATAGGGTAGACACAACTGGAGTGTTTAGGCTTGTCAGTGTATCGTCTCATCGTCTCGTAAAGTGGGACTCAGGCTTCAGGGCTTGCTACTGGTCGGTTGTGAAATCCAGGGCATAAGGATCGGGGATGAATTGAGGATTGTTGGTCTTGGAGCTTACCGTCTGTTTCGTATTTTCTGGCATGCAAAATCCGTGACTTTGAGGTTGCTTCAGGGTGAGTTCCAGACCTGCCAAGGGCAGTTTCACTTAAAAGCCTCAGGCATTTAGCAAGTAAATCCTCAGAAGGGATTCACTAGATGGACGATACCCTATGATTGCTGAGTCCATTTAGCACAACTGCCCTGGTCGTTTCAATACGAAGCCTTGAGAATCTAGAGGCCAAGCCCCAAACCCTAAAAGGAGATGCCGAAACCCCAAACAAAAGGAATGATTGGGAAGCCCCAGAGCTGTTGATTGACCCAAGAGCCGCCAAGAAGCTGCTATTGACAAACTGACCTCAAATCCAAAAAACAAGATGCTGAAACCCTGAACGACAGGAATGCTTGGGAAACCCCAAACCCTGAAAGGAGATGTTGCTTGAGAGATGTTGCTTGACCCAAAGCCTGCAAAGACGCTGCAATTGAGAAACCCCAAATCCCAAAAAGGAGATGTTGAAACCCTAATCAAAAGTAACGGTTGCCAAGCCCCAAACCCTAAAAAGAGATGTTGGCGGACCCAAAGCCTGAAAAGTTTCTAGGATGTTGTTATTGACAAACCCTCAAACCTTAGCAGTAGCAGTGGTAGTAGGAGTAGCAGAAGTAGGGTTAGTAGTAGTAGTAGTAGTAGTAGTAGTAGTAGTAGTAGTAGTAGTAGTAGTAGTAGTTTTGTTACCCACTTGGCACGTCGACGATAGCACTGCAGGATCTTGAGTAGCAGTAGTAGTAGTAGTAGC
>CAJNDV010001629.1:0-14328 GCA_905221635.1 Symbiodinium sp. CCMP2456
CTGTTTATCTGTCTATCTATCTATCTGTCTATCTGTCTATCTGTCTGTCTGGTCTTGTCTACTCCTGTATTTTCTCTCTATCTATCTCTCTATCTCTCTATATCATTCCCTAATTTTCAATCTTATGGCCTATCTATCTTTTATTCTCTCATTCCTTATCTCTCAAATTCTTATCTCTACCTTTAGAAAGATATAGGTCTTATTATTTTATATATTTCTATCTATATATATTTGAAAATGATTGAGTTTCTATATATTTTCTCTTTTATTTATATTTTTTATATTTATAAATTCATAATTTTATATTCAATTATTTATTATTTTGGTTTTCTATAATATTTTATATCTCTCTAAAAGATTTTTAGATTAATTATTCATTTTTCGAAATTTATTGATATAATATCTACTAGATCTAAAAATATTCTATTCGAAATTATTTCTAGATAGAAAATATTTCAATTCTGAATACGAAATTGCAAAAAATATTTATTAATATTACGATCGATTTATTTCAAGATAATTCGAATATATAAAATATACATTCTAATTCGAAAATATAAGGTATTATAGATTTCATATATTTTACGAAATAAATTTAGCTTGTTATATTTTTTTATACGAGATAATGATCTAAAAAAACAAATAATTTATTTTTTAATTATCTAGAAATATGATAGGATATTTAGATAATAATAAAATTGAATTTTCATGGATATTAGAACCGAATAATTGCTTATAGAATTTATTTCTTATCGAAATGGACTGGCAATCTTCATCGAGAAAAAATAATAGATGGCAAATAAATCCTGAAAATTTTATAAATAATAAAACTCTGATAATTTTATATATATTTAAATATTCGTCTGGCAGTCTGCATATCAGCATATTTATTGGTATTTTCGCAAATGGTCGCCCATAATAGATATTGAATCTCAATTCAAGATTCTGATTTTTCAATATAATATATGAAATATGAATAAGGCAATATTGATATCTATATATATGCTCATATATATATTTATATCAATTGGATTTATGCATACCAATTTATTTGGAATAATTTGAAAATAGGAATATTGTGAATCAATATCCAATCAAATTGACGCTATTATTGATATTGGATTGGGTCGATTTTTATTTGAATTCAATTCGGTATTACGAACCAATATCCATGAATATAAAAGATTCTTGGTCTTATAGATTATTGACTTTCGATATATAATCTGGGATTTATCATATATTATGCTTTTTGATTATTTCTGATTTTCCGATTTTGAGATGGAATTGGTCATCTAATATGTCTTGCAAAAAGGCTCAGAAGCTCCATAATGAATCTTTGAGTCTTTATTGTGCAAGCCTGTACGTCTGAACGAATATAGATATTTATTCTAGATATAAAAGATATTATATATAAATAATATATATATATGCCTAGATCTATCAATGATATTTTTATAATATATATATATAGATGGAATATCTCGTCAGCAATATGCTGTCATGAATTTCTATCTATTAATTTTGAAAATAATGATATGAATATAAATTTTTATTCATATCTTCTTTTATATTCTTGAATATTTATTTCAATAATTTATTGACGGATCAGAATATAGAAGGAGGATCCCTCCAGCCCCGGGATTCTTCCAGGCAGCCCCACGGCCTGGACCGGGGGAGGAAGGAGGGGGGGGGGGGCCAAAAATAAAAAAATCAGGCATTATTATTTTTTTTTAGGCGCCCCCCTCCCCCCCCGTCTGCTATATTTTTTAGTTTTTTGACGCCCCCCACGATCCCAGTCCTTCGTCGTGTCTAGCACTTTGATCAAAATTTGCAATTTTTGCTATGGAAGAAGCTATTTCTATTAATTTTTATTTGAATCGCAAAATTTATTTCCTCTACTTATAATATATAATTTCTAAATAAATTTCTTTCAAATAAGGAATGACGAAAATTTGGGTTCTATAATATCTTATTTTCTAATTTCAAAGTATATTAACTTAGAATCATCTTCTTTTATATTTATTTTTTTTGTTCTAATTTTCATTCAATTATTCAATAAATTTTTCTTCTATTAATTCATCTTTATATTATATATATTTTTTCGATATTCTCCATATTATCGATTTGAATCCGCTTCATTATTCAAATTATTCATTATGAATATCTTTTATTTATTATAGATATTATTTCGATTTATTCTCTATATATCTAATCTAATCTAGATCATATCGATTTATTTCTTTATAATTATTATTTCAAAATTATAAATCTAATTAGCTAATCAAATTAAATATATATATATATTTCTTTTCATTAGATTTCATAATTTTATTTTAAAAACTACAATCGGGAATTCTAAATACCTCCTCCCCCGCTTCAGGAAAGATATGGGCAAAAGTCTTAAATCCTAAAGCCAATATCTATTATTTTGCCATAGGGATGAGAGAAAGATATAAAAATATAAATTGAAATTTTCATTTCATCCCTTCCCTTCATCCTATATATCCCATCAGACGACGCTGCAATATATAAATATATTTTTTTCTCAATTTGATTTTTTAATAGGTTATAGATATATAGATAGCTAATATATAAAATATCTTATAATCAAGATCGAGATCTTCATGTAAATGATTATGAGTTTCTATCCAATATAATTAAATTTTCTCTTCTAAGACTAATATCGAATAGAAATAATCGGTATCTTATAAGATTTGTCTCTTATTCATCTATTTTTAAGCAATTATCGTTTATTATAGATTCAAAATGAATCTTATTATTAAGATATTATAATATCTATTTATTAATTTGAAGCCATGCTATATCATTTTCTCTTCTAGATTAGATCCGCTATTTCTGATGCATCTTCAAAATCTTTCATTATCATATAATGAATTATAATTAGCAAGCTTTATCTCATATCAATTTCAAATATTATTCTTATACTGATTCAGATAATTATATTTTAAAGCAATGATTATTAATTTGATCAAAATTTTTCAAGCGATATCAAAGATTATTCAATATGAAGGCAAGTGCCGAAGATAACTACTAAAATTTACCGCTATTTTCTTCAATGAGCAAGCAAATAATAGGCATATTCTTTTATTATTTATAAATATATCTTCTATAGGTTTATAAGGGAGCTATTCTTATTTTATTCGATTTTTCCCATATTTTATAAAATCATACTTATATTCTAAAATTTGATTCCGAGATCAATTTTAGATTATATAATATATGGTCTTCTTTTTTATATTAATATATTTATGATAAATAAAATAGAAATATTTTAATCGAAATATTCTCAATTATTTTCTATGCTATTAAAAATGATTCGAATAGATAGATTTGAAATTTCATTTATAAATATTCAGAATTCAATTAAATATTTAATCTTTTTACAAGAATATTCATTTTATAGAATTTATCCAAAATTTACGAAATCATTTTGCAGATTTTTTTCAATATTTATAATATATTTGAATATTTATTTTTTTTGATTATTATATTACTTCCAGAACGAAATAAGAAAATTCGACTAAATTTTCAAGGTCACGGTAGAAATAATAAAAATTACAGAGATTAAGAATCTATTTGAAATTATTTCTTTAGACGAATTAATAAGATAGTTTAAACTAGAGTTGACCCGCTGCTTCCAGCAGCGGTATTCAAGTGGAATATGCAGCTTGGCAGTATTCCGGCAACGACAGCCCAAGTCTGAAAATTTGTAGAAACTTTAGAGCGCCAGGTCTCAGCACGAAGGCGCAAATCTCGTGTAGCGGCACAACTACGGCCAAGTTGATATCGAATTCTTGCACTTAAATTTCCGACGCCAAAGTCGGCGTCAAAATCAGCCACGGATACTTGGACATCTAATCATATACGTTGACACCGATTCATGGCGCCAGAGGTAACCTGCGATTATTCACTTTTACGGCAGCCATCCCAGAGGTGAAGCCAAGCTTCAAGTGACAACACCTTGCGTCAAATTTCATCTAGAGTGCCATGTCGAAGGCCGAGGGCAGAATCATAATCAAGACGCGAGGTCTTTTGCATAACCTGGGAGAGGAAATAATACTATAGAAGTGCAATATCCGTATAAATAATTTGTCGCCGGCTGCAACCTGGCTGCATAGGAGCCAACGGCAACCATCAAATTGAGAGCATCTCATAATGAATTTCATTATGTATGAAGAATTGCCCTTCATGGAGCCCTTGGCCGAAGCAATTATCAATCTAGACCCGAATATATTGCGATAAATTATATCAGAAAAATAGATAGATAGAGAGACAGATAGATAGAGAGATAGATAGATAAAGAGACAGATAGGCAGACAGATAGATAGAGAGTCAGATAGATAGATAGAAAGACCGACGGATCGACGGACAGATAGATAGATAGATAGACAAATACTGAACTTTCGCGTGCAAGCGCTGCTCCATAATATTAGATAAGAAAATTCCTATAATCGATACTCTATATGAATAGATGAGACACGATTTTCCAATATAAGGCTACAAAATGGCTATAACACAGATTTTCCAATATAAGACTACAAAATGGCTATAACACATATTCTGTATTCGAATTTCAAGATATTAGAAAGCTATATTCATTCTATAAATTTTCCGAAAATTATCGATTCTAAATTCTTCAATATTTAGAGAAATAATAATTGATTTTTTTCCGCAAATTTCGAGATCGAGGCGTCGAATTACTCGGATCCCAAATTTTCTAAAAACTCAGAAGTCTAGGCCCAGCCCGAGACCGCCGAAGAGGTCCCACCTTCTTAAAGCTGCAGCCCGAGCTTTTAAATTCTCTAGAAATTTTGGGTCCTAGATCAGCCGAAGCCGAAATTTTCAAATTTCTCCAAAATACTGAAGTCTAGGCGCTCGAAGCGTGCTGCATCATATAGCACACGTTTTGCCATCGTAATATTTTATAGATAAAGTATATCAAAGAATCAAATAAATAGATAAGCATAGATAGAGAGAAAGAAAAAAGAGAGAGATATATATAGAGAGAGAGATAGAAAGAGAAAGAGATAGAGATAGAGAGAAACAAGAGAAAGAGATAGATAGAGAAACCAGAGAAATAGAGAGAGAAAGAGAGAGCTAAAGAGACAGAGAGAGAGAGAGAGAGAGATAGAGAGAGAGATAGAGAGAGAGATAGAGAGAGAAAGATAGAGAGAGATAGAGAGAGAGAAAGAGATAGAGGGAGAGATAGAGAGAGAGAGAGAGAGCGACAGAGAGAGAGAGAGAGAGAGAGAATAGAGGGACCGATAGATAGATTAAGATATTGAATTTTCGCGTGTAAGTGCTCATGCATAGCACTATATATGAAAATTTCAAATTTCTCCAAAATATTGAAATCTAAATATCCGAAGCGTACTATGCCGCATAGAATATATATAATCGCCATAATATTTTGAAGATAACTTTTATCAAAAAATCAAATAGATAGACAGAGATAAATAGAGAGAAAGAAAAAGAGAGAGAGATATATAGAGAGAGAGATAACGAGAGATAGAGAGAGAGAGAGAGAGAGATAGAGAGAAAGAGAGAGAGAGAGAGAGAGAAATAGAGAGACCCAAAGAGAGAAATAGAGAGAGAGAGAGAGATAAAAAGAGAGAGAGAGAGACAGAGAAATAGAGAGATAGAACGATAGAGAGATAGAGAGAGAAAGAGAGAGAGAGACAGAGAAATAGAGAGATAGAACGATAGAGAGATAGAGAGAGATAGAGAGAGATAGAGAGAGATAGAGAGAGATAGAGAGAGATAGAGAGAGAAAGAGAGAGATAGATAGAGAGAGACAGAGAGACAAAGAGAGAGAGAGATAGAGAGAGAGAGACAAAGAGACAGAGAGATAGAGATATAAAGAGAGAAAGATAGAGAGAGAGAAGGTTAGAGAGAGAGACAGAGAGAGATAGAGATGAGAGACAGAGAGAGAGAGATAGAGAAGAAATCAAAGAGGGAGATAGAGAGAGAGACAGAGAGAGAGAGAGGGAATTAGAGAGAGAGATAGAGAGGGAGATAGAGAGAGAGAGAGATAGAGATAGAGAGAGAGAGATTGAGAGAACAGACGGCCCGACAGACAGATAGATACTAAACTTTCGCGTGCAAAGCCTCATCCATAGCACTATATGGGAAAATATTTATGATCGAGAATCTATATGAATAAATGAAGCACGATGTTCCAATATAAGACTACAAAATGGCTGTAATATATCTTCTAGATTTAGAATGTAAGATATTAGAAAGCTACATTCCTTCTATAAATTTTCGATATCTAAATCTTTAGAAAATTTTTAATAAATAATGACTGAATATTTTCCGCCAATTTCGAGACCGAGGCGTCGAGCTACCCAAATCCTCAAATTTTCTAAAAATTTAGAAATCTAGGCCTAGCTCGAGACTGCCTTTTTCTTTAAAACTGTAACCCGAGCTTCAAAATTTTTCAAAAATTTTGGGTCACGAGTACACCAAATCGGCTTGCCTGCTGCAGTCCAGAAGTCTCCCGAAAATTTTAGGATTGGAGCGCTCCGAAGCGTACAATACCGCATAAAACTAGTTTTACCGTAGCATTGTATAAAGTAGATAGAAAATATTATGTTCATTATAAGCTCACGGATATATCTAGAACCTATATTTCATTTATTCATTAATAGAAAAGAAAATTATTTTGAATATATTAATCTCCGAATCTATATTTATAAAATTCCTTATCCATACTTATATCAAATACAAATAGAATTTCATTTTTTCAATATCTTATTTCAATATAAATACTTATTTCTAAAATAAATCTTATTACCGTAATATTTTTAGAATAGCACGAATATTTTTCAATATTTATATCAACCAAAAAACCATTATCTATAAGATCTAGTTTTCGTCTATTCAATTATATAAATATGGAGTATTGTATCATAATTTTCGAAAAATTAGATAATTAAGAAGAAGATATAACACATCAATAAATAAGAAACCAATCAAAGAATCAATAAATAATGACGGACGTAAATAGCAAGACCATAACAAGACACCACTTTTGTTAGAGAATTATTCAAAATCGAATTATCATTCATATATTTACTATAAGAATCATATTTAAGGTCTTCCTTTGATAAAGAAAACAATATTTATGAAATAAAATGATTAGACGTGGCTCTCTGCATCTAGCAGCGCACGCATACACACTCACATACAGGCACTTGCTCAATCTCAAAATGTAGCAGGAGTCAAGCCAAAGTGATTGTTTGGTGCAGATATACCGCAGATGTTTGACAGCTTTCCTTCACTCGGAAAGATTCCGCGGCTTGAAGCTTAGAAAAAGAAGGACTCGCAGTTCATGAAGCGTAACTCAAAGAAACAACGGATGAACAGCAGTGCCGGTTTTGTAGCTGCTGGCTGAGTCTGAAATGCTGTGTGCAGTTTCGTGCACAGAGCATTTGCTCCTGCCAAAGGCCTCGAAGACAGCAGCAGAAGACTTGTATTGCGTGAAGCAGGATAAGTTCTGCAGTGATTCAAGTGCTGATTTCCTTGATTGTGTCATCCAGGCTGACAAAGTTCAGTTGCATCTACTACCTGTATCAGACAAAAACGAAAAATCTCCTATCCGGCGGTAGCTTCCAACCTGGTAGAAATGGTTCCCGGCCAACAGGGTAATGGATCGGCATAAAAACTGGGACCTGAGGAACTCTGCATGTCCAGGCCAGTCCTGATGAGGGCTTCCAAACAACTACTTCATAACCTGAAACTACTTCATAACCTGATGGTTTAGGGTTTAGGGTTTAGAGTTTTCCAAACAACTACTTCATAACCTGAAGCGACTAAGAAAACAGTTGGGTAAAAATGCTTGGGAACCGTCTCCGGTATCACCACAACGAACGTAAGCATCTTCTTGTCTGCAGCGGCCCTTTCAAGGCATTGTTGGCAAAACACGGCGGTTCGCCAGACAATGGCCTCGTCAAAGGGAGGATTCACCTCGACCACACCCTCCAAGATAGAAGCTTCGAAGAAGGATCCACGAGACCCAAACAAGCCATCCACGTCAGAAAATGCGCTGTGGTAATAACCCGCTCCAGCAAGGGTATTCAGTGGCGACGCAAATGCTTCAATGACGGGGGTCGAAGACCATTTCTGCAAGACGCCAAACACCGATTCAGGGAGCGCTCCCTGATTGCCACCTCCTTTATCATGTACCTGCAGAACACGATATCTGGCCAAAAGCAGGAACACAGCCTCGGATGCTCGGCGTTTGCTCCCTGTTCCAAAGCCAGTGCAGCATGTCGGCTATGGTACTTGACAGCTGCTTGACAACCACAAAAACACAGACATCCATCCAAGGCTCTAGATGAAATTGCAAGCTGGAGCCTACATGCAAGTCTCGAAGCTTGGCAAAGTACCGCGGCAGCACCTCCACCGTGCGCTTTCCGCATCTCAGCTTTATCAGGTCTGAGCCTCAGGTGATGCGCGGAGAGCACAGCTGCCTTGAGCCATGATGTATGTTTGCGAAACGACTTGAAACATGCAAGAAGGCAAGACTCAGACCTGCCCTTCCGAGACTCTGAGGCGCTATGTGGTGAAACTTCGTTCGCTCCAAGGCACTGTGCTCGTCGACCTGGACGCGAATGTCCGTCGCAGGAACGATCTCAGATGATAGAATGATTGCCAGCTTTCGTATTCGCGCCCTGGCCTCCTCGCAAATTCATGCCGACTACTTATGCTACTTGAGAGCAGAGCGGCCGAAAGCTACGGGGAGGAAAGTGGCAGCCGTGGATTGCAATTGCGAGCAGATGCTGGTAAGCGAATGTGAATGACGCAGTTCTCGTTGTATGCTGTGTTGCGAAAAAACCCATGGCAAAGTTCCTTCCTCAACAAAAGAAACAATAAGACTGTGAAACGTTTGTTAACCTTCCTACAAACTCGCCATTGCTTGTGCTTGTCAACGAGTCGCAAATGAAGCCTGCAGTGAACGTGAAACCGTCTTAAGCAATGCTGCTCTCTTCAATTCTGCAGATGTGCCCTGCGGCTTTGCTGCCGAATCGCAGCGGCTCTGCTATGCTCTGCTGTCTGTTGTGCTGAACCCTTGAGGGCCTCCAGGTGGGGACCCTACTGGAGACAGTGGTCTCCCTGATCAGGCAATAAGGTGCTAGGGGGTCCACCCCATGCTGACACTTAAGTGCTGAAGTCTCGTCTGACCTCAACCTGATGTGTAAACAACACCCCCTGCAAGCTCCAAAACAACTAGCTTTCGTGACATGGCTGTGACATGATAGTTTGGATGAGGAACCTCTGTCGTTGCTTAGATGCGCTGCTAAAGCCCTTTCAGCCGTCAAACCTGACAACGGGACTTTGGTTAGCGGGCCTTCTTGCTAAGGCCTGCATTCACCAGCTTCTGCAGCAGTTGCTCATCTCCATGCTTAAGTGCTTCGGCCGAAGGTTCCCCCAGAGGCAGCAGTGGATGGAACATGCGTGCCCAGAGCCTTCACTGTCTGCGATGCAAGGTTGTGGGTGAACATACACAGAGCACGTCGAATCCTGTCTACTCCCATGGAATCATCTGGCAAGTCGCCAAGCTTCCAAATGCCTCTTCCGCTTCTGCTCGTTGCGCTTGGAATCCGCACCACCCAAGCTGGGTGAGATGTGTAGGTCGTAGCCAGCTACCACTTCGTCCATCACGTCCCAGCGGCCCAATTCAAGCCCGACCCTCGACTGTCATCATATGAAGTGCTTGTGCAACCGCAGCCGCAAACGTAAGGTACAACAAATTAAGGCAAGGCTCCACTGCAGCAGCCGATTCTTGGACACTTCTTCTCGATGTTTGCTTCTCTTGGTCTTGCTCCCACGTCGTACCAGCTTCGATGGACGGTCCGGCGCACACTTTGGCCGAGGCTTCTTGGCACATTGTGGCTTCAACTTTGACCAGTTTTGGCTGATCATGGCGCATGGTGCTGGTCACAAGCTCCCTACGCAAGCACTCGAGTTGTTTTTGCCTAGGGCGTAGTGCCTGCAATGCGATCCAAGATTGTAAGAGAACGGGAACCCTTGACTCCTTGAAGCTGTGAGTTTCATGTTCAAGGTTTGCGATGGAGTTCTAGCAAAGCGCTCCCTCCATGGATCGGGAGATCGGATGTACAAGCTGAATCAAATGAGCTTCAACATCTGTTCGTCTTGCCAGTCATGTTCATGCTGCAGCACAAGTGAAATCTTCGCTGCCCCCAACTCCCGTGGGAAATGTCCTTTTTCACTCAAGAAGCCGGTGTCACGCCGAGCCTGAGATTCTCCCACGTTGCTTCCACATGTTTGAGCATGATCCCTACTTGGAGGTTCATGGGTAGTTATAACTGGGGTTATAAGTAGGGTAACTATACTTATAGCGCATATTAGGGTGCTTATAACCCCACTTATAACTACCCATGAACCTCCAAGTAAGGCGGGAAGGGCTGTCGTTTTCCGTAGGGCCACTGCCACTTTTGAGCCTCCGGAAGCCGCAGCACGCTGGCCTTGCTAGGCACACAGCTCAGTGGTGCCATGCCGCACAACCGTGCTGAGCTGCAGACACTCGTAGGGAAAAACCGGCAGTCCTGTCCTTCTAGACTCAGCTTTGGAGCCTGGAAACGCAGAGCTCGAATCTCGAATGCGTTGTAGACTTGCAGATTTAGGGGCCTTGTCCTTGGATAACGCGACGGTGCGCAAGGATTCTGCATCGAGCCAAACAGAATGCAAATGTCCCACCTGCCACACTAAGCCACTGACATTTGAGGCGAGGCATGCCAGACTGACTTGCATCATTTTTGTATTTGAGGCCACATCTGCGGTTGTGCCTAAGCATGCCTCACTGCCGGCAGCTGACAATCAAAACTATCGTGCTCCGGCCTTTCCAACATGGTAGCTGGGACCTTGGGAATTCAACCAAGGTCTCTTAAGTATGCGACACCAATGGGAAGGTGCCACCAACGCTTCAGAAGCATGGAGAGCGCGTTTCTGGGACCGGCGGCTCGGTTTCGGCTTTGACAGAAGCTCTGCGGCCGTTTCCTGTGCATTTTGCGGTTCTTGCACTGGGCGGGAGGCTTCAGACTCTGCAGAATCAGAAGGATCAGTCCGTCCTCTTGACGTTGCTTCTTGGCCGGAGGCTCATGTCCTGCACAAGGAGAGCAACGTTCACGTGGCGCCACACAGCTCTGTGAGACACTGATGGGGGACGTGACGTTCTGATGCTCTCCTGGCTCATCTGCCTCTTCTGCTGGCACCTCGCAGAAGAGGACCGTGAGGCCGGCAGGCGAGAAATAGAGCGCCATGTTGTCGGCACCGCTCCTCGGTTGTGGAAGGTTGTCAAATTTCATGAAGCTTGTCACGCGGTGCCTCCCTCGAGGTCCAGTAACCAAACAAACCCACACACTTGCTTCATGGAGTCATGCATTCAGGACTTGCTCAAGCTTGCAGACCCAAAGCTAAGGCACCAAGTCATGGGAACTTTGCTCCCCGGTGCCAGTCCTCACCGGGTCTCGGTAAAAAGTGAGAGGATGCTGCCAGAGTCCTCGAAGCCTTCAGCTCCGGGCTTGTTGCTTCGATGTCACCACCTCCTTCGAAGTCTGCAAAGTCCAAGTACCTAGCAGAGCTCGTGGCGACACCTTCTCGAACAGAAGCTTGGGTGTAGTTCGAGGGAGTTGCAAGCGTCTTCCAAAAAACATATCAGTACAGAGGCTACCACATGTTGAAGCAGGATTTCGCCCAACAAGATCAGGTGCGCGCCCCTGGCCCTTGACATGCCTGTCTATGCCTTGCTTTTCAGCTTGGACTCGTTAAACTCTCCGCGTGGTCGGAATTCTTGTGCTGGATCTCTGCTACCGGACGGGCCCAAGAGTCGGCGAGGCAAAAAGACTCAAGCTTACGCGTGTGGGAAGTGCTTGTTTAGACCTTTCTCATGCAAGGAAGAGCCATGAGGCAAATGCCACAATTTTGTTCTCATCAGGAAGTCGCAAATGCTAACAGCCGGCCTGGCCAAGGAGCCATAGTCCAGGGTCTCCTTTCGTGGCATGGCTCCGCAGAAAGCAGATATTCAGAGATCATGCTGCGCCTCGATATACTCACGCTTGGCCGTTTCGACAGGATCATTCTTATCCTGCACCATCTTTGAAAGCATCTTATGCCAGTTGAGCATCGTGGGAGGACTCGCGGGCATTCGCATGCGAATGTTCGCGCTGAACACAGCTGGGCAGTTTGCGCGGACACTTCCTTCTTCTCTTTACGCCCCATCGGAAATACCACCAAGCGCCTCAGCTCCAGACCCTGGACGTCTACACGAAAGCACACAGCTTCTGCAGCTATTGCTTCCGCTTGTGCTCATGGAGGTCTGGTTCAAGAACTAAGGGCCATGCTCTGCGATTTTGCCTTTGTCTTCGAGGCCCAAGAAGCTTGCCTTCACTTTTCTCTCCTGACATCCGGCCGTATGGTCTAATTCTCCTGTCTGTTTCCGCAATCGTTGAGTCCTCCACGGCCACGAGGACTTTTGCAACAGCACCGCCATCGGCTCGCGTGAAAAACACCACCGCAGCGGCGCGGTAAGCCCCCTCGCACCAAAGGATGTTGCGAGGCGCTGCTGATGATATGGTTCTGGTCATGAAAGGATGTTGCGAGGGAGAGCGAGGGGGGTGACTGCGAAGGATGAGTGAGGAGTGCAGAGAGTGAGGAGAGTGAAGAGGAGTGGAGAGTGAGGAGAATGAGAGGAGTGATAACAATACGGAGGACTGGGGAGTGAGGAAAGTGAGGAGAACCGGGAGCTAGGAGAGTGAGAAGTGCGAGGAGTTGGAAGTGAGAGCGGGAAGAGTGGTGAGTGAGGAGAGTGTCCGATCATGAGCTATGGTTATGACCACCATCATCAAGGAGGTCATCAGCATCATCATCATCATCATCACCACCATCGCCGTCACGACCCTAGCGATAGAACATTCCCGGTAATGAGTAATGAAGAACAACAGCAAGCACATGCTTTTCAAGCAGCATCGGCATGCTACAAGTTGCAAATGCTGCATTGCCCAACACCGCTCGGTCCCTCCCTACGCTTGGCTTCCGATTTGGCTCCAGGGCTTCAGACTTCTTTCGTAATTCGCCGTTTCGGCTCTCGCTCTCCCCCGAGCGCATGTCACGAACAGCTTGCCTCGGCCGTTTGGCCACTTTCTGCACCTTGTCACAAGAAACAGCTCAGAAGGAGATGCTGCTAACATTGACCAAGCCACCTGCCTCCCGCCTTCAGTTGCGCGTCCGGTGGATCTGCATGTCCCTGTCACGGGAGAACACACTTGCAAGGGGAGCGAACTGAAGTGCCATGGCGCTTCATGCTTCATTTCCTAAACCCTAAACCCTAAACCCTAAACCGTCTGCATCAAGAGCCTCTGCGGGCTTCTTGACAGAAGGATTGGCTTCTGCCTGTGCCAGAGATCCGAACGAGAGGCCACGCGTGACTGCTTCGACCTTTACCTGCCAGTCAGTCGCTCGCCTTGTTCTTCTTCTTGCCCATCAGCGCGATGAGTCAAGTTGAAATGTCACCGTGCGATGGTAGACCGTGCGATGGTAGAATTGTGGGCTGAATTGAGTCTAAAATCCATTCTTCGGACTTCGATGGAGTCTGAGCGAGGCGGCCTAGCCTTGATGCTGGATAGCTGGGGACTCCAAGGCGGATAGACCGTCTCTTAATTGAAGCACGCTCGACTTGTCGGCACTCACCTTTCCGAGCTGTTTTTGACAAGCACCACCCTGGCTTGAAGCAAGCGGTGTCTGCAGCGGCTGTGTGTGTGCCTGCTCTGCGAGTCTTCGGCTCCTCCACCCGTGCCGGCCGCTCCGTTACGTGTGCGTTCGGCTAGACTCGGGAAGCAAGGGCCTGATGGGGCCATGCAGCCCCCTCTCGCCAGCGCATGCAAGTCCAGTAGGACTGCAAAACTGCAGAAGGAGCACGGGCCGGAGATCGCTAGGGCAAGCAAACCTGCCTCAGCTCAGAGTCGTGAGCAAGCTTTGCTTGTGAGGGAGCTGCCGAGAGTGCGCTGTACCTCCGAGACTGTCGCAAACTTAAGTTTGAGGGACGGATGAAATGCATCTACAAGGGCAGCTGACCGCAAAAGGGGTTGGGCCCCGGTGTCCCCACCCGGCTCCCCCCCACCCCCGCCCCCGCCGCTCCGAGTGCGGTATACCAGGTTTACAGGTATACACTGTATGTGCACCATACATGTCTTGCCCCTCACCGTGAAACGGATCATCCTCCCTCCACGCGTGTCGAACGGATTGGGTTGAGTTTGAGGTTTTCAGTGCGGGTGTAAGCTGCAGGGT